>JANKOD010000006.1:6486517-6512712 GCA_026284645.1 Erythroxylum acuminatum | reverse complement strand
AACAACGAACTCGCTGTCTTCTTTCTCCCGAATAGAGAGCCTTTGCAACCCTGAATCCATGAAGCTAAAACGAAAATTTAAGAGAAATCAACGTAGAAATAATACCAAGACCTCACCTTCTACATGAACGGCAAGACCAACACTTGCACTCGTAGAGAGAGAGAGAGGGGCAAGACCTAATGAGTGAAAATTTTCGGTCTATCCATAATATGTTACTTAGGAAGGGATAAGAATTTCGTCTATCCATAATATTTAATATGTTCAACATAGCTAGAAGAAAGCTAACATTTGATTCGAGAGCCCTGAGCTAAGTTAGAGAACACCACCCTATTTTAGTTACTGCTCCTTCCATCAACCTTTTAGGTTGCCTGTTAGTAATTTATGAAACATGAACTCCATCCCATAAGAATATTTGATCTTCCCTGCAGTTTCCGTACTGAAAATAGGTAATAGTCTTACTTCTTCTGAAGAAAGCAACCAACCGTGATTCCTAATTATCTTCTTAAGCTTAGCCTTCTTTGAAACCTTCCCCGTCTAGCAACTAATGCTTTTGGGTATGTATGTCGAGTTGTCACCATCTAACTAAATTATCATGCAACTCTCTTTTGGGTATGTATGTCGAGTCGTCACCGTCTAACTACAATTATCATACAACTCTTAGTCTCTTACAGCTTAATTCTCTTACAGATAGAATATATCGAATTTCAATAGTCCATTATTGACAATTAGAGACGGTTAGATGATAATATTAAAGAAGATTAACGGCAATTCCTGTCAGAATACTTTTCCTCTCTTCTTTTTAAGTTCACGTGATTCTGAGCTTGCAGTTCCGACAAGCTGTTCCTGTGAGCTGACAAGCTTTGTCACGTACTGCCCGTTCTCTCCCATCACCTAACGTAATACGGTCTTTTCTCTATCCATTCCCGACCCTGTAGCTGTAGGGGATGTCATGGACCAATTGCACCTGTGGTCTTGTGCCAGCCAAATATAAACAGAGTTAACAACTAGATAGCTGGGTTTCACTGTTTCAGTTTCATTCAACAGAGACAATGCTCCATTTTCTCTTGCCAAAAGCTTGTTTTGTGCTGTCTTTATGTTCCTTAGGCATTGTTGCCTCGTCGGTGAACTTATTACAACCGTCTGATGCAACTGCTCTTCTCGTCTTCAAATCCAAAGCTGATTTGAAATACAATCTCCCATACTTTCCCAACACAAGCTTCCACTTCTGTCATTGGCTAGGAGTAAAATGTTTCCAACGAAAGGTTGTTCGACTCGTCGTCCAAGGCCTAGATCTCGGCGGTGTCTTCGCTGCCGACACTTTGAGTCGCCTTGACCAGCTCCGAGTTCTCAGTCTGCAGAACAACTCCCTTAACGGGCCAATTCCTGATTTGTCCAAACTCGTCAACCTCAAGACTCTCTTTTTAGCTCACAATTCATTTACTGGTTATTTCCCACCTTCAATCATTTCCCTTCACAGACTAGGCACCCTAGATTTGTCCTACAACAATCTAACTGGACCTATACCCTCCAAGTTAATATCTCTAGAGCGCTTGTACTATCTGCGTCTTGAGTGGAACAGGTTCAATGGAAGTGTACCTCCATTAAACCAATCCTTTCTTCAAGCGTTCAATGTCTCGTGTAACAATCTCACTGGTGCAGTGCCAGTGACACCGACATTAGCCCGTTTTGGACTGTCCTCTTTTTTATCAAACCCGAGTCTTTGTGGAGAGATTATACAGAAAGAATGTCGTCCTAGTTCACCATTCTTCCGTCCATCGTTGTCGGCAGCGGCGCCACCACCTCCGGTGATCGCCCTTGGTCAAAGTGAAAACTTAGACGGCGTTGGATTTGGAAAACAGAGTCCAAAAACGAAACACAAGAGAACAGCACTCATTATTGGGTTTTCATCAGCAGTGTTCGTTCTCATTGGTTCACTCCTTTGTTTTGTAATAGCTGTGAGAAAGAAAAGAACCCAGAAAAAGTCGAAGAACATAAGTGAATCTGAAAATGTGATCAATCCTGAAATGGCGGCTGTGATGCAAATAGACCAGCAGGAGAACGAGTTGGAGGAGAAAGTGAAACGAATGCAAGGAATGCAAGTGGGCAAAAGTGGGAGTCTTTTGTTCTGTGCTGGTGAGGCACAGCTTTACACGCTTGATCAGCTAATGAGAGCTTCAGCTGAGTTGCTAGGAAGAGGCACCACTGGAACCACCTACAAGGCAGTCTTGGACAATCGTTTGATAGTTAGTGTTAAGAGGCTTGACGCTAGTAAGTTGGTGGGGACAGCCAAAGCTATGTTCGATGGGCATATGGAATCAGTGGGTGGACTTAGACATCCCAATTTGGTTCCACTCAGAGCATATTTTCAAGCCAGAGAAGAGAGGCTTCTTATCTATGATTACCAACCTAATGGCAGTCTCTTCTCTTTGATTCACGGTAAGCTAATCAGCTTCATTCTGCACTATCGTCTCTTCAGGTTCATTACTTTTTTAACTAAGTGAGCCAGTATAAGAAAACTGATGCTGACTTAATCGAGTTTTGCTTATGCCTGCAAGTTTATTTATTAACTTGGTTATGTTAATAAGAATTGTGCCTGACTCGACTCCACCAGCAAAGTGAATCTTTGACTACATTGGAAATTGATTCGATCCGGTTGTTTCTCAACTAAATGTTAATTTGTGTGTGTAATGCTCCACCCGAGCCTAATGGAATCTATGAAATGAAACGGAATATTTTGATAGGAATTGGGTTGGACCCCACCATACATAGTATATGACTTCTTTTATTCATGGGTCCCACTGCGTCATCATTGTCTGAAAGGTCAAAATATCAATCTGACCTCGGACGACAACTCATAAATCATAACTCTGTAGTCTAAAATGTTGCATATGCAGGCTCTAAATCGACGAGAGCAAAGCCACTTCACTGGACCTCATGTCTGAAAATAGGAGAGGACGTAGCGCAAGGTCTCTCATATATCCACCAAGCATGGAGGTTTGTCCATGGCAATCTCAAGTCATCAAACGTCCTTCTTGGCCCAGATTTTGCGGCCTGCGTTGCAGACTATTGCCTTACTGTTCTTTTCAATTCAACGATTGACGATGACGCAGACAACAGAGCATACAAAGCTCCAGAAACTCGCAATTCAAATCACCAAACAACCTCTAAATCTGACGTTTACGCATATGGGATTCTGTTGTTAGAGCTCTTAACTGGCAAGCTTCCATCTGAGTTCCCGGTTTTAGTGCCAAACGATATGATGAATTGGGTAAGGTCCTCGAGAGAAGATGATGGTGCAGACGACAACAGATTGGACATGCTAATTGAGGTAGCTATGGCTTGTAGCTTGACCTCGCCTGAGCAGAGGCCTACTATGTGGCAAGTACTAAAGATGTTACAAGAGATTAAAGAGACTGTATTACCGGAGGATGGTGAATTGGACCCCCATCGTGGCTTCTCATAGTCGTCACAACTTGACTAGTGCATATTAATTGCACAAGTTAAATTCAAACGATACTAAATTTTATGAAATGGGATATCATTGCTTATCGTATTCTTTATCATTAATCTCAGCTCGTTCTTTCGCCCGATTTAGTTAGGAACTTATTCTTTCAGCAGACTTCCCTGTACTTTGATTTTTTCCTATAGAAGTTTCTTCAGCAGACTACACTGTACTTAGTTTTTCCCTATAGAAGTTTCTTAATCTCAGCAAACGTTTGGGGGTAAGAAAATCAGCACTAAACTCTCTAAGTAGAGATGGCAATAAAACTCGGACTCGGACTCAGTTTGGTGCGGCCTGATTTGAAGTTTGAGTTTAGCTCGAAGCCTAAAAGTTACAGGAAAATAATGTCGTTTTGAGTTAAATGATTGGGTTGATTGTCTTGAGTTTGATCAAGATTCGAGCAAGCCTAGACTTAGAAATTTTCAGGTCAAGTTCGTGTTAGGCCCGACTCCATTGCTATCCTTACTCTCAGGAAGTTGGCTTGTGTTGAACAAATATAGATATTTAGATACGGAGTAATAACAATCTCAGGTGAATTGCCTGTTCAACAAAGACAATTGATTGTATCTTTAAAATCAAATAACTTAATATGTATATATTTTCAAATTAATCAAATGATTAAAACATATGTATAATACTAAAATACACAATAATTCTCAACTTATCCAAACATTTAAGAAACATTCAAAATGTTATTATTGATAATGATTAATACTAATAATATTTTATTATTATCATTTATGTTTTATCTCATTATTAACTAAATTGTCTAAGTTTTCTTAATTTAGTAGTCTTATATTTAATGGTTTGTCGTCTCATTTCTACTCATCATAATATTTACTAAGTGGAAACAAAAAAGATATATAAATATTAGCACATGGTACTTTAATTCCACAATCTAATTTGGTAATTCGGTACCACTATAGTACCAAGCTATTGACACATGATATTTCTTAAAACTCAGGATATTCCGACATTACTACAGTACCTAATCATCGATATGGGACATTCTCGAGATTCAAGAAGCTCGATACCTATCCATAGACAGGTACTTAGGCATTGCTCACTCATATTTAAATAACTTATCAATTTATGAGCATCGAATGTAGCTTATCATAGGCTACCTACAAATTCATGATTTCCACAACTTATCATCAACCTATTATAAGTTAGTTTCTATTTACTTTCAGGAACGTGATTTATTTGTTTTATTATTCTTAATTATACTAATGCACAATTGAAAATTTTAATTAACAAAATTTTCGTTGAATTATCAAGCAATACACTTCATAATACGTAACAAAATATGATTCATTATGAAATAATTTATTAATAACAAATTTCAAAGTTTTAAGAACCGTATATTATTCTAGAAGTACAACTAAAGGTTGTACATGAATTTTGGACTTAACTAATTGATAAGTCCAATTTACTCCTTAATCTGACATTCGGACCTAAATATTACAAAATTCTATTAGACTTATTTAAAAAAAATTCAACCCAATTACACTTAATAATCTAACATTATTCCCTTTTCTTCTTTATTCTTAATTATTAAAAAAACCTTGCTATATCTGGCTACCATAATTTCTAAAATACCTTTAAATATTAAAATTATATTTAATCCTCTTTTATTTTATCATTACAAAAATACCCTTCTAAAAATTAAATTCCAAATTTATCCTTAAACTTTTACATTTCCTATTTTGCCCTTTAATAAACTTTTCCTAAACTGTCTTCTTCTTGACCCTCTCTTCTTCTCCTTCCTCCTTTTTTCTCTTTTTTTCAGCCACCTTTTCTATATTTTATTTTTCTCATGACTTCAAATTATTGTTCAAACAATCACAATGTATAACACAAAATGACGGAGAGCTAAGTTGCTGCTTTGATTACTGCTGCCGTAACAGATTACAGATGTGTACAAGACCTCATAAAGACTTAACTACAAACAGGAGTTAGTGTAAATTTACAATTTTCCTCACAACTTTGTGGTTTTCTAAGAAGCAATCCGTTTATTGTGATCAATCTGTTTTCACACAATATAAACATTGTATTACAAGTAGAGAATGGAGCAATACGAGAAAAATCAGACCAAGTCGTTTCTTATAACTTTCTGTGAGAGGACTTGTTCCCCAGGCTGTGGTTATTGACAGAATATACAGCAGACGTTGCGGGCATCTGAAGATACCCAGTAATTCCAGCATACGCCATCTAGCCCTCCAGATATTTTCACGTGGCAACAACGCCCTGCCTTACAAGATGCTCCCATTGTTACTATTAACTGTGGTCCAAAATTCGAAGATTAAGCTCCTAAATCTTTCAAAATCATCTCATCCAAGACGACTGTAAGCATAAATCCTCAGCAGCAACTTGCAGTACGCTGTACAAGGAGAAAGACAGTAAATTGGATCATTTATGTCAGGTGTGCTCATAAACAAACTTCTGTTCGCTTATAAATCTTTGGTGTTGGAACCTAATGCTACAGATTTCAAGTTTTTCCTGAGAAGCAAATTGTCTCTGGTTATACACTGTTCTTCAGTAAAATAACAGATGGATGGGGCTCCTTATCAGATGCATTCTGTTATCTGGGAATGCAAAGGGGTTGAAAAAATAGCTGCTGTCAAGTTTTAACAAACCTTAATATTACCTGTACAGATCTATTGCGGATCCATCTAGCAGGCTGGGATCATACTCATAGGTCAAAAATGAGTCATGAGTATATATAATCTGGTGATTGCCAAAGATCAGACCATTCGTCTCAGGGACTGTGGACGAGGCTTTGCTCTAATGATCGTCTCATCACTCTGCCTAATCATTTCTGATAGTCTCCATGGCTTCTGCCACTTCCATTTGAACTGTAAAAGCCACTGGTGATGACTTCTCTTCCATCTCCATAGCCTCCCTCCTTGACCTGAACCTGATAGTCTTCTAACTGGCATCTGGCCAAGGGGTACCATCTGCAGTAACGGTAAACCAAACTTATTGATGAAGGCATAATGCACGCCTAATACCATGGTAATAAGAAAGGTAACTTTAACTAACCTTCCTTGTTTGATCAATAAAAGCTGCTGACTCTCTGACAGAACCACTAGCAATTCCAGGAGTATATTTTAACTGCTTCTGTGCTGGCACAGAAATTGGAGACACGGGACCATTCATATCATCAGCTACATGTTTCAGTGGATTAGGGGAGTTAGCATGCTCCTGGTCAGCCTGAGCAAAATTTGGTATTCAGTTTCAGAAAGAATGGAAGTCATACGCATGTGCATAAACAAATAAAAGGCAAGTGAAACCAAGACAAAATTCATGCTGACTTGATGAAACATGCAGAGTAATAAGAATTATAATAGGGAGATAATTAAGCACCATCGCATGCTTGCTAATCTTCCAGATTTTTGTTTGCATTACCTCAAATTTACGACTTCTAAATGATGCATGAAAAGAAAAGTATGACAAAGTGAGATCTTACTGTGGCTGATGTCGCCAAAGCAATTGCCACAGCTTGCTCTCTCAATTTTAGCTCCTTCTCTACTTCTTTTCTCTGTACTTCACTCTGTCGCAGTAAAGTTACAAGTTCCTTAAATTGTTCTTTCATTTCTTTAATCTTCATTTCCTTCTCCCAAAATTGGCACCTTGCATCCCCAAGAGAATTAAACATATATTGGAGTAAGTTCTTTGCATCTCCCGTTGAATGCAGCTGATTCCAATGTCCACGATTAGTGAATGCACGTTCCCTCTCTTCTGCCTCTGAAAGTTGTTAAGCCATAGATACAAGTGAATTTGATGATATGCCTAGCATATTCTCTAGTGAAGATATTCTGGCCATTCTGGCATTCGGTGATGTTCATAATGAGCAGCAAAGACAAAAGAAGAAATCAAAATGTGTATAGAAGAGCATTTCACCTTCTGGGTAATGAATGGAGAGTTATAGGTGCTTGGAGAAAGAATCTGCAGACACATTGCACACAAAAACAAACAGATATTTGTCAGCACGTAAACCGAAAAGAGGTAAGAAAGAAAACAAGAGAATCATCTTGTTTGGGTTTCTACACTATAGCTGTGCGGGTCTCCCTCTCTAACCTCGATCTATCTCTATGTCATCTTAAATGGAAACAGAAGGAGACAAATCGTGAAAGACGTGAAATTTCAAAATATGAACAAACCTCAGATTGGAAAAATGCCAAGAAACCTGACCTTGAAATTCGTTTTTACTGGAGCGGATGGTGATTTCCGAGGCAAGCCTGTGAGAGGTAACGAATCTCTTTCTTTTTCTTTTTTTTTTAAATCTCAACTCCTACTTGATAGATAAACAAGAAAAACCAGAGAATAATAAGAAGCTATGAACACCTACTTAGCTAATCGAAAGATGGTGAACAGAGCAGCAAATTGGCGGGCGGGAAACACAAAATGTGACGGTGGAGTATTTGAGGGGAGAGAGAGATACTAAAAAACACAAAAAAAGAGATAGTGGAGTATTTGGTGGAGAAGAAAGTGTTTTAATTAAAAAAAAGGCAAACCTTTTTTCGACGTTTTATTGTATAAAACGCCGCTATTTCTATTTTGTAACATTTACCAATAAAACGTCGTAAAAAATATTACACGTTTGTAACGTTTTATAAAACGTTATAAAAAATTTAAACTTTTTATGACATTTTATAAACATCGCGAAAATACTTTACAATCTAAAATGTTTTATTAATAAAACGTCGCAGATTACCTTAATTTTTGTAGTGTAAATTAGTGAAGTTGGGTCCACAAGGAACATTGTGGTAGGCATTCGGTAGTCTTAGCAACATTGAAGAGGTTTTTAATGTTGTAATTGATGTTTCATCGAAAAGGAATGTAAGAACCAATTAGGCAATGTCAAGTTAAACACCAGACCACGGTTCCCATACACTTCTCTAACCCTCTACCGAAAGATCATTGGACAAATATTCCTGTCGACTTTTTATAGAAGGATTAGTTAAGTATACTTGTTACCAAGTGATTACCTAGCTGAGTCAGTACCACATGTAGTATTCCTTGACATCTTCAAACTTTATGGAGTGCCGGAAACTATAACTAACGATCATTTAAGCGTATTTTGGCATATTCTTGCAAGTAATATGACTTCATTTCTCATATTTCGCCGGTTAGCTGAAACTCTGAACTGCATTTTAGAAATATATTTAGGATGTATGACATATCGTACAAGGTGATATCAGTGGTTGTCTTTAGCGGTACACCACCTCATTCCTTTCGAAACTTTTGTATGTTTTTCCTCCTAACTTTCACGTACCCTACTTTACTGAAATCCCAAAATGTTAGCAGTAGAACAAACATTTGAGAGATTGCCATATAAGTTTATCAATTCCATTTGCCGTGTGCTCAAAAGAAGATGAAACAGCAAACTAAGAAGAAACTACTGGCATCAAACTGGGGACAAAATATTTGTAATACTGCAAATATATAAATAAACTTCAATGACATGGAGACAACCAGAAGTTATCTACACTCTTATATGGACCTTTAAAATAGTGGATAAGATGTTAAACTGATGTATAAGTTGAAGTTCCCTCCAGGTATATGAACTCAATCATAATGTGCTTCATATATCTGAACTTAAAAAAGAACATATTTCTTTCTCTACAGCTCCAATATTGCTTCTACAACGCTACCTGTGAATTACTCGTGGAAACAAGGACAGCAACAATAAAGAGACCTTCGATTAGCTTGTATGGCGTGAAATATAATCAGTATATGGACGACATCTGCTCTACCAACAGATATATATGGACCAAATTCTAAGAATGCGGTCAAACAATCCAACCAACTCATTTTTTAGATCTATTTTCTCAATCTGCTCTAGAATTCTCTTCTACATTTCTTTGAATCTTCTTCTTTCATTCTTCGAGTTTCACTCTTTTACCAAAATTTTTGCAACAGTTATTATCTTTCTCGGCAAAAATAAAACAGATGGGAAGAAACAATAGAATTCAAAGTAGACAGCCTTGATTGAAAAAACCAAAATTTTCATTATATTTAGAAGCAGAGGGAAGTAACACATCCACTTTATAGAATGGTGCCAGCAAATAGTGCACTTGGTTATTTTCAGAACTTCCCGACATATCGATCTTAAAAAAGGAGAACTGCATGTCAGGCTTCCGGGAAGACAAAAGTTTCTTGCAAACTATATGCTGCATTTTTAGATTCCATCCTGCAGATATATCCACCCCACATAAGTATCTGTCAATCGTCGATACATGCATTAACAGATACATTAACATCTGACATCTAGTGCATGTAAAGCAGCATCAAAGAGAGTGAGAGAAGAGCAGAGAAAGTAGGCAGTGGCCTCTACTTCACCTGCACCTACTGGACAGCAAATATAAATGTCAATAATCAAAGCAAACATGGAACTAGACCCACCTATTCTATTTGTTCAGAACAACTTCCTTGTAAGTATCAAATATTTCTTACTTTCATAGAGGCATTTGATGCAACACAAAATGGAAGCCCAAGTTTTCAAGCATCAAATTGATTTCATGACAAGAAATAGATGTGTACAGATCGTTACCTGTTCTCCATTCTGAAACTGTTTCCTAAAACAAAGAACAGTGTATGAAGGAATATAAGGTGGGAGAAGAAAGGGGAACAAAAAATGCAGAATCATGTCTGGACCTTCGAGAAATCATGTCCAAATGCAAGCACAAAAAGCATAAAACAATTTAATGACTAAATAGTGGGTATGAAATCTCTCCCAATTCAGTGTCAAGTGATTCATACCTTTTATTTACCGAACCAGCAGAGGCTGTGTATTGTATTTTCAAAAGTATATGTTTCACACTTTTTCATAAAAGTCGTCATCAATCATTCTTCAGGTCAGGATTTTGTGCATGAACAGCAGTATTAGCATGATTAAGGAACATTCGAGCACAAGTCGAGGAGTCAAAATTTTTTCAAAAGTGTGCTGCCACCTGTAAGTTCAACCAGTAGACAGCTGCTCATAAAGCCTGTTATCATTCCATGAATATTGCATCATAGTCTGAATAAAGTTCTAATGAAATTCTCGAACACATGCACTAAAAATGGACATATAAACGCCAGCCCAGTGGCAAATATTGGCAGGCCTTCAGAATCAAATCAATGCAGACACAAGGAACTGTCTACAAGACCTATAAAAAGTTAACATGCCAACTTTCAACAAAAGTTTCCAATACAAGATTATCACCAAAAAAAGGTTTCAGAAGGAAGAGTGGTTGCGACAGGCCTGCACATTCAACCAAAAAATCCAAGCACTTAAGAATCATTCACATTATCCAGCCCAATCCGGTTTAAGGCTTCCAATGAATGAAATAATTGCATGATTGACTTTTTAGGTTATGGTCCACACTCTGATGCAAACATGGTTATTGATTTCCTTAAAACTCTTTAAGATGTACCTGATTCTATCAGCATTACTCTTGCCACCAGAGTGCCAAAGTTAAATGAGAATCAAATCTGATCTAAGTTTGCTCATGTTAAATTAAGCAATAATAAAAGCCTACAATGGATTTAAGAAGCAGAAGCAGAGGAAGTACCCTAAAAAAATCCTGTACAAACCATAAATTGTAGCTAGAGAGAAGATGGAACCCTAACTGAATTTGAATAATCCTCTACAGAACAAAAGTTGCGGGGAAAAAAATGAGTAAGGTAACAGACAGATCTTGAACAATAAAAGCTTACCAATTTCCTTCAGAGGAAGTGGCACTTTCATTTTGTATCTCCTCCTTAGCAAGTTCTTCTAATATAGCACGCTGGCGATCATTTATGGCACTAAAACCAGAATACATCACAAAAGGACAATTTTTCAAGTTCCTTTGGTACACAAGCTGCATCCACAGTTTCCACAACTATTGCATACAAACATTTGGCACAGTTCTTTTTATGGCACTTAAAACACAAATATATCTTAGTTAACATCTACCAGAAAATGTTCTGGTCAGTCTTTAAATTCCGCAAAAGCTAAAAAGTATGAAACTATCATGAACGAGAAAATGCTAAAAAACTCAGGGAACAACCAAGAGAACACTGAGATCCAACATAAAGTTATTCACTCAGCACCAATTTGGACATTCAAGATGGATGATTTAACAATCATCAAGGAATTTTTGGCCTTTTAGCAATTTGCATCATCCCATCTCATAATATCAAACAAGTAAACAAGAAAGTATGGAATAGGGGTTCATATGATTAAAAGATCAAAACCTATCAGCTTTCCTTCTTTGCTAAAATCATGTATGTATAAACTGTTCTTACTTTTAGTTTAGATCAAACGGTACATACAGAAACTCTGGAACCACGCTCATCAAACTAAGAAGAAGCAAACAGAGTATAGCCAACATGTAAGACATGACATCCATGGAGACAACGCCTTTTATAAAGCAACAAACAATAACATTATAGTTCTCTCGTGCTCACATTCAAAACCAATTAATAAGGAAATTGAAATAGAAAATCAGTGAAGAAGAGAAGCAAGCTTACGTGGGCAAATTTACACGAAATCGCACATATTGATCACCATGATCTACAAGAAAACCATGCTTTGGCAGTCCTGTGAGAACATAAAATGCAAGAATGTTTTAAAGAGAAGTTACCAAAAGTAAATCACAACAGGCCCTAGCATATGTTCCAATCAACCTTTTCCTCTTAAAACCACAACTTGTCCTGGCTGAACCCCTTTTGGTATCTGCATTTTCCATAACAATAATTTTGTTGTTTCAAGATTTCAACAAGTGAAACAACATGGACATAAATAAAAATCATTACAGATAAAACATTACCTTTACTTGAGTCCTCCCAGACAAAGTTGGCACATCTACCTTACCACCAAGAATTGCCTGTGAAAGAAAAATGTAAGCCTTAATTTGCTATGCAAGTTAGTAGATAGGATCTTATCTATTATTTAAATGGTAGTTGCGAATTATTTGTTCTGTAATATATGGACTTTGCAGTTGAAAATCTACATAAATCAGGGTTATTGCGTATGACATAAAGAAGAGAAACATTGGCATTTTACAAAACTTGTTCATATTTACAAAACTTTATGCTTTGCTTTCTTCTTTTGCAGATACAAAGTGAGCCCCACGAAGGAGGAATTTTTGGTGAATGATGCTAACTACAACGAGAATTTACAAAGCTGGTGTGTAGCATTTTAAATCAAATCGGTTTTGTTGTTTCCCTTCTCTGGTTAATTAGTATCTCATACATTTTTCTTTTCTACTGGACGCAATTATGATTGGTTTCAAATTGTGTTTGCTAATGATTGATTCGTTGCTCTTTAGTTGTTGAGATTCAGTTTGCAGTTTGCATTCTTCATTGAACCATTAAAAGTTTTGAGTTCTTTTTTGTTTATAGTTTTCAATCTAGTACTATGTTTAAGTATTCTATAGAAACCTACTTTTTATTTATTCATACAAATTAGTCTCTGTCATTAGCCATTAGTCAGTTGCAAAGTAAGGTGTGAGGTGGCTATTATTGGTTCAAATTTTGAACCACTTAAATTTTGACTTGCTTGCTGTCGTTTATACTTGTGATTTTCATATCTGTTTATTGGATTGCTCATTTTGAACTTTAATAACATTCATTGTTTCTTTTTTCAAGCAATCTTAGAGTCATTTAGGGATTTGTTGGGTTTGTCTTTTATAGCTTGTGTTTGGCATTAAGGTAGTCTAATAATAAAGCAAGGATTAGTCTTTTAGTAAATTTTGGGACTAGGAGAAGAAGATTTTAACAGATTACGGATAGGTTCTTAGAACATCAGGACCCTTACAAGGAAATCATGGAATTAGTGAAAATTTTAGACAAATATAAAATTTATATAGCGTGCATCCAAGAGATAAAGTGGATGAAGGTTAAAGTGAAAGAGATTAATGAGTTCAAATTTTTTCAAGGGAAAAAAAAAATCACTTGGTGACTTTTAAGAGCAGAACCACAGAACTCAGATTGACTACTTCCTCATATGGTGGAACGATCGACCTAGTTGCAAAGATTGCAAGATGATATCTAATGCTTGCTTGTTAACTTAGCATAAATTGTTGGTTATGGATCTTATAATTAAGGGTTGGAGGAAGAAGAGATATCATAGGAGGTGTCCCAAGTCAGATGGTAGAACATAAAAGGAGAAATGGTAGAACAACTTAAAGATAGAGTAGTATATGAAGAAGAATGAAAATTAGAAGAGGATGCTAACCAGATGTGAAAAAGAGTAGCATCTCTTTTAAGGAAAGCAATTAATAAGTGTTTCTAAAGTGCCTGGGAGTAATGAGATGGAGTCTTTGAGGTAGAATGAAGATGTGCAAGAAAAGGTTAAAATAAAAAGAGTTGTCTATAAAACTCTATTGGATAGCACCATAAAGATAGAGAGGATAATTAATAGAGAAAGTTACAAATTGATAAAGAAAAAGGTGAAGAAGATGGCCTTAAAAGTTAAAAGCAAAGCTTACAAGAAATTATACTAATGATTGGAAACTAAAGATGGAGAAAATGATATATTTAAGTTGGAGAAAGTTAAGGAACAGAAAGTAAGAGATTTAGATTAAGTATGTTATATAAAAGATGAAGCAGAGTGAATACTCGTAGTTAAAAATGACATCAACATACTTCTATAACCTTTTTAATGAAGGCGTAGAGGACAATATCTCTGTAATCTATCATAGCACGTCCAAGAGATATCTTAACTTTATTTGTTGTCGGCAGATCACAAGAGAAAAAATTAAAAAAGCTTTAAAGGAGATAGAAGAGCAAAAGGATAATGGGGTCTGATGAGATACCTACAGAAGTGTAGAAAAACCTAAACAAATGGGGTCTTACTTTGCTTTTAGAGGGATACGTTAGAAACAAAGGGTTTTAAATTGAGTAGAACTAAGACTGAGTACTTAGACTATAACTTTTCTGGTCATAGAATGACTTGCGATGTGGAGGTAAAAATTGGTTCAAAAATTATATCAAAAAAAGAGTGTTTTAAATATTCAAGATCAATCATTCAAAGCAATAGAAAGATAAATGAAAGCATTATTCACCGTATTAGATCAGAGCGATTTAAATAGAGAAATACATCAAGAATTTTATGTGACAAAAAAATATCATTGAAGCTTAAAGGCAAATTTTATCGTGTAGTTCTATGGACAGAGTATTGTCCTATCAAACAAATACATAATCATAAGTTAATCATGGCGAAGATGAAGATGCTCCATTAGATGTGCAATAGCACTAGAAGAGATGAAGTTAAAAATGTAATGGTAAGAGATAATAAAAAATTAAGAGAGACAGGACTTAGGTGGTTTGAAAATGTTAAGATGAGACGTCATGATGCTTTAGTGAGAAGATGCCAGAGGATTATACCTCAGGATTGTAAGAGAATTGAAAAGAAAGCCTAAGAAGAACTGAAGAGAGGTGATCAAGAATGATATGGCTCTGTTGAAACTTACCAAAAAGGTAATCCTTAATAGAAAACTTTAGCGTACTAGGATACGGGTAAGGGATCTCAATAGAGAAGTCGTCTTTCTCATAAATCTTTTAAACATTTTTATTTAAGTCTTATATCTTAGTATTTAACCTAAACATTTAATATTTAGTACTTTCTTAATTATTTAACCTAACATTTACTTACTAAGCTCAACCATTTTCTTATAATGGTTTGTTTGTTTTATTTATTTACTTGTCTGTCTTTCTTTGTGTATATATTTACTTTTTTATTTTTTATTTTTATTCTTTACCTTGTTCTATATTTATTGCATTAATTATTTCATATTTATATTTGTACACATTTTATTATTTTACTAATGATTATTATTATCTTTTATGTCTGCCTATTTTTATTTTTATTTTTCATTACTATTGCCTTATTATTGTAATATGTATCTTTTATTAATTTTTATTTTATATGTATTTTTTTATACGAGTCTATCAGAAACACTCTCTATCATTAGAGATAAGGCTACGTATTCCCAGACCTTGAATATCAACGAAACTTCTACTAGAATATTGTTGTTGTTTTTTACCGTATAAGGGCCTAAAATAATACTAGTATGATTTCCATCTCAGATTCTGAAATCTCTAATCTGACAATCACAACGAACAAGCAAGAATAATCCATCAAGATAAAAAATCACTAATACACCGAAAAACTCCAATTACTTCAGACAGGTTTTCTTAACATTTGATCAAGAAGCAATAATTTGGTTTAGGGATGGCAATGGGCGGCCTATGGGCTTAGATTCAAGTTTTTCAATAGGTCGGCCCATGCCTAGGCCGACTCGAGGTCCAGCTATTCTAAATAAAACGATATCGTTTTACTTAGAAGAGTTGGGCCTTAAATAGGCTTGGGGTTAGGCAACCCAAGCCCGAACCCAATTAGAAAAAAACGTTTTACACTTAATAAAAAATTTATATTAAAAAAATTGACGTAGTTGGCCCAATGTCATCCCTAATTTGGTTTCATATTTTACAAACATTTAAGTCAAGCATCAATTTTGACAAGCTTGTCCCTATTGGACATCCCATTACCAAGCACAACTCCAATCAATAGGGAAAGAGAACATGTCCAACTTAACATCACAAAGACATAATACTAGTAACTTTCTATTATGAGTTGATGCAGACTAAAAATGTCACTTTAATTTTCTTTAGCAAAAGGAGAATTATTTTAATTTTAATTTGTTGTTATTAGTTTAAGGTTTAATTCTTAATAGGATCCTCCACCTTAACATCACAAAGACATGATAGATATAATAATAAAACACTTTCTATTATGAGTTGATGCAGAATAAAAGATTATTTTAATTTTCTTTATTAGACAAGAGAATTATTTTGGTCTTAATTTGTCCTTATTAGTTTAAGTTAAAATTTTTAAAGGAATAATAAGATCCTTATTGAATAATATTCTATTCTTATTTTAGAAGTTTAGATGGAATTCCTATTTCATTAATATTTGGATTTCAGGCCTTTTTCTATATATATGTTTATGTTATCAATGTTTAAGGAAGAAGATAAGACTAAATTTTTAGGTGTGAATTATCTAAGTGATTTCTAGATCTATCCGGCTATCCTTTATTTCAATTCCTTATTTTATTTTTTAATTTCCAGCCCTGAATTCCAACCTCTAGCAGAACTATTTTCATTTTATAAGTGCTTAACCAAATAGCTACATTCTTTTGTTCATCCTATATCACTGAGCACAAACAGCCAAAGCTTGAAACTAGGAAACATAAGATTCACGACAAAAGATTCAGTTAAAATTTTTAAGTTCAGTTCTCACTTGTGTAAAGCTAATATTAGTGTCTATATAAACATCTGCACCATCTCTGGTAAAGACGGGATCATCAGCAACCTACATTAAACATAACACATTAAAGTTAGTTCAAAGAGTAGATGATAGTAAAACTCTTAGAGCAACAACTATACCCACAGTCATTGAAGATGCGACTTCAATAAGACAGGAATCAGGATTTTATTTATCTAATAATGGAACATGGAATTAGGATCTGGGTCACATATAGCCTTTCTTAAGACTCAAAAATCTCCAAATAGCATAAGAACAGACAAGCAAGTCAGATTAAAATGTTTGAGTTATTAGGTTTGATATCATAGCAGCAAAAGAACAGTGAGGAGTATCATACATCGTGTTGCAAATGTAATATAAGCTCCTCAACAATTGTATAGGACAAATCCAAACCTCATTCCTTAGGGATTAAAATCTTCTTTTGGTATGTTAGGCAGCTATAAAATACATGTGCATCAATGGAAACAAACACTCTATATCAGATTCATTTATTGAGATGGGATACAAAAACAATAAGCTTTAGATGCAGAAGAGGATATCCAACAGCTCTCTGTTTGATACTTGAGTCTCAAGAAAGTTAGATTACATTGACGAATGATCTCCAATCAAATTCATTCATAAGAAACTTATACTAGATTATAATAAACGAGAGCAGGGAAAAGTTTCCAAGAAGTGAAATTGCACCTTTATGTTAATAAACAAATTGCCAGGTCGATTTCGCAGTCCCCCAGCATTGCCGGCTTCTGGTACACGTATGGTATCTCCAGAATCCACACCTAATTCATCCAGAAAAAAGCGAAGTATCTATTAGATGTCATAGATTACTTACAAGAACTTCTAATAAAAAGGTCATGCATAACATCGGCATCATACTGCCAGTGGCATATGAATGTAAAAGCGTCCTAAATAAAGAAGCTTTTTTGTTACTCCATTCTATTTATGACCTCAATTTGGCCTTGCGCCACTCCAGATAATCTGTCACATCTTTCTATTTTTCGAAAGGGCAGTTAAGTTAGAAAAAAAAACAAATATGCAGAAAGCCAAGTACTTGAAAAGCCAAACTTGCAGCATCGTTATCCAAAACCTCTGACACAAATCTTTCAATTCTACATAGTTAGTAGGGACAAGAAAAGATCCTCATCATAAGTCACTGAAGGAAAAGAGTTGCTTAGTCAAAATGATATTAACAAAAATAGTTCTCATTATCATTCTTTGACTTCATATCCAACGATTTCTCTTTTACAATAGGTAACTTATCAACTGGGGAATTTTTGGTATACCCATTTAACAAGGTTCCATCAGAAAAAGAGCAATTACAACCAACCTGCTGGTATTGTAACTTTGATTTCTTTGATGCCTTCAACCACACCTGATCCCTTGCACAACATGCAGTGTTCCTATCCCCAACAGTGACTCATCACAAACAGTTTATGAGAATAAATAAAAACCAGATAAAACTTTCATTGTCTGTCGGACCTTGATAACCTGGCCTGATCCTTTACAGGTGCTGCATGTTGCTGTAAATGGAGGAATTGTTACCTAATTCAAAAATTGAAATATCAAAAAAGGAACAAACATAAAATTGTGGAGTAAAATTGCGGAGTCCCAGATAAAGAGGAACTGAGCATAAAATAATTCTTTAATGGTGATTCACCCCACCATTAATATGGCCATACACCTTCAGAATACTTACTTTCCCCATGCCTCTACATGTAGGACAAACTCTTGCTTTTGCATCAATTGGATAGCCACGGCCATCTGCAGAATGGATGATAAGTGAACTACAAAAACAAATCATCTCTCATTTGAACCCTCAGGACTAAAAAAATGCACAAACATATTAGAGGAATTTAAGGATTTCATAAAGGTTTATGTGCCCAGAAAGTAATAATTTTACTCACCACAAGAATCACAAGGTACATATGCCTCAAAAGATATGTTTTTGGTGCAAACCCTTGCAGCTTCAGAAAAAGACAGCGACACCTCCACCTATAAAGATTTCAAAATAATTTAAACAAGCTTTTAAGTTTGGAAGCAATGAGTATGAAACAAAGAAAAATTAAAGGGAAAAGGTTGACCTGAATATCAGATGCAAACTGATTTATTTCATCTTCAAATATCTGTAAGCAACCAAATGAAGTGTAATTTAAAAAAACTGCCATCTTTCTCATCAACATGAAGCACAAAAGAGCTGTATCCAGAAGTACCTGAGAGAATATCTTTTGGAATGAATCAGAGAAATTACTGTTGTGAGAATATCTAAAACCCCCTGCATTACGAGCACCATATCTAAACTCTGATGCTCTATTAGCCCCGTATCCAAACTCCTCTGCAGTATCAGCTCCATATTCTACATTAGTTGAAGCTCCAGACCGCTTCTTTATTAGTATGAGTACCAAGAATTCAGTTAGTTTAAAACCTAACAACAGGGAAAACGGAGCAAGTTCCTACAAATTACTAAACCAAAAATATGGAATGATTGATAAAGTCGTAGAAATGGTGATTCTTACATTGTCATATTGTGTTCTCTTCTCAGAATCTTGCAGTGTCTGACATTACCATAAAAGTAATAAATATCATTGAGATAGATGATATGAACACTTAATCCAGAGTTTAGTTTTCCACACACACGCACACACACGCGCACACACACACACACACACATAATTTGCATTCTGAAGTAGCAGAAAATCTATAATTTTGGAGTCTTGATGGAGCAGTAAAACGGAATGAAGAGCATAAGAAAACCAATAAAATGTGAATTCAATATGTGAGTAGTACGGACATCATAGGCTTCTCTAATCTCTTGAAATTTCCTCTTTGCAGAGGGATTATTCTTATTTGCATCTGGATGGTACTTCTTTGCAAGCTGCATGTAATGATCCAAAACACTAAACATAAGAATGCTGCACAAATGTATAAACTATCTGCAAAAGAGTATAACAGAAAGATTCTCCAAAGGATTTGATAGATAAACAATGTACACTTAGTGTGACTCCACTTTCAATCTCCCAGTTACTGAACATGCAAAAGACCATAAGTACCGCTTACTGCCTTTTTCTTCCAGACATTTATTTCCTTTTCTTAATTACGTGATCTTCACATTAAGATGGATCACAATTTTTAGAAAGCAGACTTAATCACAAACTCTACTTTGACACTTATGGACTTGTCCATCTCATCTTTCACTCCCATTCTGCCCTCATTCTCATACCTCCCAAGATAACAGACATACGGAAAGAATGAAAATATCCAATCTAGCAATGTCGGAAAAGTAAAGCTCACTGAACGAAACGCCTTTTTAATCTCATCTCGACTGGCATTTTCAGGAACACCAAGAATTTCATAATAGGTTGGTTGTTTTGCCTCACAAGTTCCTGTGGCAAAAATTTCAAGAAAATTTTTTAATTTTAAGTCCCAAAAAAAGAGACGGAAATAAAAATCAAGTATTCAACCTTTGCAATACCTGAGGCATGAATTTGTCTATCTTTCATCAGCCACATTTGAATTCTTCCACAATCACTCCACTTACCGCTCGCAAAACTGCAGCTGTTCGGAACTTACCAAATACAAGAGGAAAACAACATCATGTGATAAGATAATGCGAGAGTGCAAGTTTCTTTTAACGTCAGACAAAATTTGCAGCATGCATATAGCTCACATCGGTCACGCAAAACATCTTGCCGCCATGTAGCAAATTCCCGAGCCGAAGCTCCTCGATCGACAACTGATTCCACCAGCAAATGCCGCCGGCACTGTAGAGAACAGGAAGAAGTCAAAACAGCATAACAGCAATTGAATCGAAGCATTCTGCTTGTTGTTGACTTTACTTTTTCCACTACCCAACCACATCTCCTCATTTTAGAGTCTGAATTAAAAAGCTATGAAGAGTTACGGTTCTTAGCAATCCAGAACAGAAGAGAAAAGGAAGTGAAAGGAAGGTCTCGTCAGTCACTCGTGCTTGGCAAGAAAAGAATTTTCTAACACCAATAATTACTTAAATTAATTAATTAAACGTTTACGGCGATATTACGGCGTCGTTTAGCCTGGAAGTTAATATCTTTTCCATGTCCTGCTCTTTTTCATTAATTAGGGCGTCCACGGAAGCGAGACGGTGGCCGTTGCTCTGTCATGGCGATACGATCGCTAGTACACGGCGTCCGACGGTGAGCCTTCGTAATTATTTTCCTTTGCTAGTCTTTTGTTTGACTACTAACGTTGTTACTTAATTTCGTACCCAGCTCCGTGGAAGCCGGAATTGCACGGAGACTGATAAGTACAGTGGCTGTGAACAGGAAAGGGTTGAGCCTTGAGAGTGAAATATTGAGATTAAGACATGAGATAAACCCATCTATGTTAATCCGGAGATGGGTGGCTTGTGGCTGCAAGCTCACAATCTACGAGCTCAGGAACATCACTAAACAGCTCCTCAAGTCCAGTCGCTTCAACGACGCTCTTGAGGTCTTGAAATGGATGGACGGTCATAGAAGTTTCTGCTATTCACCGGTGGATCATGCCATGAGAGTGGAATTGATCGTCAAGACGTGCAATTTAGGAGAGGCTGAAGAGTATTTCAGGGTTTTACCTGATTCTGCTTCGCGGAAGGCTGCTGCTTTCCCTCTGCTTCGTGGTTATGTGAAAGAAAGAGACACTGGGAAAGCTGAAGATTTCATGAGGAATCTGAATGAGTTGGGGCTGATTGTCAGCCCTCATTTGTTTAACGAGATGATGAAGCTTTATATGGCTACATCTGAGTACAAGAAAGTGCCTGCTGTTATTCTGCAAATGAAGCAGAATCATATACCAAGAAACGTTCTTTCTTATAATCTTTGGTTGAGAGCTTGTGAGGAGCTATCTGGGATTGCTGAAGCAGAGGTGGTTTACCGAGAAATGATGGATGATGAAAATGTTCAAGTGGGTTGGAGTACCCTATCTACTTTGGCCAATATGTATATAAGGGCAGGTGCTTTTGAGAAAGCCTTTTCAGCACTTAGATGTGCAGAGAAAAAGCTTTCTACCTGTAATCACCTTGGCTATTTCTTCATCATGACACAATATTCCTCGTTGAAGAACAAAGAGGGAGTTCTAAGGCTTTGGGATGCTTGTAAAGGAGTTAGTAGGAAAATGACTTGTGCTAATTATTTAAGGTTGTTGACGTGCTTGATAAAGGCAGATGGCCTTGTAGAGGCCGAGAGGGTGTTTAAGGAATGGGAGTCCAACTGTAGGAAGTATGATATTAGAGTCTCTAATGTTCTTCTAGGCGCATACATGAGGAATGGGATGATAGAAAAAGCTGAGTTATTTCACCTCTCCACATTGGAAAAAGGTGGGTGCCCAAATTATAAGACATGGGAGATTCTCATGGAGGGTTGGGTTAAAACCCAACGGATGGATAAAGTCATCAGTTCAATGAGAAATGCGTTTGCAAGGTTCCAACATTGTAATTGGAGGCCATCACATGGTATGTTACTGGCCATCGCAGAGAATCTTGAGAATCATCAGAAACTTGAGGATGCCAATTGCTATATTAAGGTTCTTCATCATCATGGTATTGCAACTT
The DNA here is from genome assembly GCA_026284645.1 of Erythroxylum acuminatum. NCBI lineage: Eukaryota > Viridiplantae > Streptophyta > Magnoliopsida > Malpighiales > Erythroxylaceae > Erythroxylum > Erythroxylum acuminatum. The sequence continues at coordinate 6,490,350 of JANKOD010000006.1, read as the reverse complement.
TACCACTGTATAAAGTAATTCTTAGAATGCACATCCGGGCTCGTATATCTGCTCTGGACACCGTCAAAATGATGGAGAAGGATAATACTGAGATGGATGACGAGGCTTTGGCACTTGTTAGAAGCTCCTGCTCCAGCTAATCAGCAGTGTAGACATCTTCCATTATATGGATTGTTGAAGAGGATAGTAAGCAATTCTATAGCTTATCTAGTATCCCTGTTTGTGGACTAGATACCGATGAGAATAGCATCTAAGGTTGCAATTTGAGGAATCTGCAAATTCTGGAGCCAAAGGAAAACAAGTGAAGCACAAACCTGAGGACTAAAATGATGCTGTTGTGATTTTTCACATGAAATGGAGATCTACCAAGATTAAATGGATTTATAACTGCGCTTCCTGGGCAGGGAAATGATGACAGAATTTATACCTTAGGACTTTAATTCTAGGTTTTAGACAAACCAAGCATCAAAGTATGGGATTGTCTCAATAGCAGTCAAGTATACGTCCATGAACCATGATCTACCTGTGCCATTCAACCCCCTACTAGCCAATTTAGCAGATATGTTCCCACCACTAGCTAAAGGTATACTTTTTCTCATAGCCAACATGGTTCCTGCCTATGGGAACTTTAGGGAATTTGTTGAATGCTGAGGAATTACATGTCACTGCTTTCACCATATAAAACCTTGTGTGTCCCTTAGCGACTCGGTTTAAAAAGTCTCTTAACTACTCTTGAGTGTATATATATAAACTCTCCGGAAGGCACATCCATTGGTTTGCGTCTTAAGAGTCACTTCTCCTGTAGCAATTCTTCTTATGCTTGGGCTTGGCTTTGGCCTTCTTTGTAGCAACTTCGGTGTCCATTATTGTGATTATGCATGCTTGGTGGCAAATGTGTTAACAGAACTTAGAAAGTTAAAGGTTGGACTTTCGTTACGGTTATCCTATGTTGATATCTTGTGTATAATATGCAAATATTAAGTGTTAGTTATTGGTTCAGGTGATAGTAGAGTTCCCAGTTACGATCGCACTATCTTTTAATGCAACATACATCTGTATTCCACTAACCTTATAAATAACTAAGTTACATAAAAACCAGCCTTTAATAAACAGGAAGTAACAAGAAATATTTTATTGTTTCATATTTCAGAACTAAGGCTCCGATGTATGGAGATCAAAGAACTCCAGAAGCAATCCAGCTTTTGAGAACGCAGCTCTAAGTGGATGGAGCAGTTAATGTTTTGCGGAAGCCTCTGTTGTGCTCTAACAACCTGTCCAATGGAGGCAGGCATTGTTTGACGATGGGAAGTTCCAGAAAAAGCGCAAACCAAGCAGCAAGCAGAGGCATGGTCTCTTCGTCTATCAAGTTGACATCTGTAATCTGCTCAACTATTCGAGCCCAGATTCCTATCCATCCAGCAGCAACATCAACGAAGCCTATTGTTTCTCCTCCGAAGAATTGCTTCCCTTGGAGTGCACCTTCCAGAGTCTTGAGATGCTCTCGAGCCTCTTTTGCAGCCGTGGCTTTCTCTTCACCTTCTGTGACAAACGAACGCATAATTGGAGGGACGCACTGAATACAATAAACGATTATGCATCAGTTGATCATGAACTGTTTAATAAACCCTCAGCACAAGATTCATTAAACCGTGACGGAACCAACCCTTTGAATTATGACTTCTATATCCACTATTTTCATATTCAAATTTGACCTTGGAAGGATATGCAATCAGTTCTAGTATAGTATTTGACGTACATAATAGTAATACCGCCATTGGCCATTAAGATCTAATACGAAGATTCTAAAGCAAAAGGTTCCACCACAGTGGAGTAGCACGCATACCTTCTCATCTGCAAATTTGGCCCAAAAGCGGGCTTCGGCCCTTTCATGGGGATCCTCAGGGAGGAGTGGATGTTGTTTCCACACATCGTCAATATACTCGATGATCACAAGAGACTCTGCTAATGGTTTACCTCCATGGACAAGGACTGGAACCTTTTTATGAACAGGGTTGTATTGTAGGAGCAGATTACTCTTTTCTGGAAGATGCTCTTCCACGTACTCGTATTCAACCTCTTTCAGCTTCAGAGCCCACTTAACTCTGATGGCGTAAGGACTAGCCCAGTAGCCAAACAAGGTGACCCCTTGAACCATTTTTAATCTGTGTTTGCTGAATCCTTTCTGTGCAACACTTATAATAGCCAAATAGCCGCCTGAATAAACTGTTTGATGATGGTCACAAGGTCAGGTTCGTTGATTGATGATAATGACTGGAGCACAAAATCCTATCACACGCCACCGGTGCTCACATTAGTTTACTGAAAACAGATCACTACTGATTCCCAGCATCTTCCTATTCTTTAGAAAGGTCAATGGTTACTGTTTCACGGAAATTTGTATTTATTCTCGGATCATATAATAATCACAGTTAATATAAAAAAAGTTTATTTAATTATCATATAAATATAAAATTAACCACAATTAATATGAAAAAAAGATCATTTAATTATCATATAAATATATAATTAAGAACAATACAAAGTATTTAAAATATTATAATTTATCATATAATAAATAATAATTACATCAAAAATATCAAATAGAAAGAATAATAAATATCTATTATTTTATAACAATTACAATTTATAACAAGAGTTCGTGTCAGATTGACACTTGGGCTAAAAGATGCCCCGAGCAGGGGGAGTTCTACACATGGCACAAAAATCACTTATGGGCAAAATTGGATAGGGCTCTCCTGAATCAAGCATGAAGCCATATCGGATACTACTGCTTAGTACATTTTTTGGAAATGAAAGCAGATTTAGACTACTGTCCAGTTTTGGTGGGTTTCATCCAAATGGAATGGTTAGGAAAAAAGCCTTTCAAGTTTTTCAATATGTAGCTTATTCATCCTCGGTTTCAGGATGTTGCTTACAGTAGATGGGGGATGGCAGGGGACAGCTCAATATGTTCTGTGCAGGAAATTAAAGGCATTAAAATACTCTCTGAAAACATTCAATTTCGAAGCATATGGGAACATTTCTAGCAAAGTTAAGATGGCACAAGAGCTCTTCCAAACAGCATATAAGGACTCCCTTAATAGGCCTGAAGATACTGAGTTGAATCCACATGTGAAGATTAAAAGGAAGCAAGCTGAATTTCTATTGGATGTAGAGGGACAAATTTTCAACAAAAAACCAAATGCAAGCATCTGATAGAGGCTGACAAAGACACAAAATACTTCCATGACGTAGCTAGGAAAAGAGGAAAGCAAAATACCATTTCTCACATCATTAGGGAGGATGGAACCGCAACAACTAATTCAATGGCAAAAGTGGCAAGCTGTTGTTTGAGCTTCTACCAAGGACTCCTAGGCACTTCAGCTCCCATGCACAGGTTATGTTGGATCCCGTTTCCGGAACCCAACTCTCTTGCTAAAACATGAACGCATGTTTATTACCCTGAAGGGTTATTGCATTAAATCCTCATTAGCCATCAAATTTTTTTTCTTTTTTTTTTTGAATCCTTGTTAGCCATTATCAACCACCTTCATGCCCATAATATCCCAAAATTTCACTCACAATTTGTTCAATAGTGTGCCCTACACAAAACAGTCACCACGCTTGAACTCAATTTTCTTACTTGTGAACAGAATTTGGAAAACTTAAAACCTTAATTTCAATTTGACTTCTTCATAGAAATCATAGCTCTATGTCTCTTGTTTGATTTGGATCAAGAATCACTTTAATCGGAGTTCTACAACTCAAGATATCATCAAAATACCAAAATGTGCTCATACACCATTCATGCTCTCTCAACCGACCTCTCACTT
>JANKOD010000006.1:6461902-6477571 GCA_026284645.1 Erythroxylum acuminatum | reverse complement strand
CTCTATAAGCCTGCAACCATATTTATAGCTGAAGTCCTGCGCAATCGTCGCTCACCAAATCCACGCTTGAAGATCTTAAAGAATTTTAGCCTTGTTAGGTACATCCCTTTTTTACTTATAACAAGCAGCCATAAATTATTTGAATGCATGAAGACACCAGCCACATTTAAATGCATGCAACCAAACATTGACTTGTGGAGGGGCCAATTCACATGCAACATAATCATTCAAGATCTTCCTCCTAAGAGCTCTCAGAAAAAAAATCTCTTAAAACTCTCAACTATGTTCAAAAATTGAATGTACTCAATATTGTAAAATAAAATATACAAGAAACCCCTTTTTTTGCTCTTGATTCAAGTTGAAAAGGTGTTTTCATTTATTACTTAAGAAAATGAGCTTTCTTTAAAATTTTTAAAAATAATATTCTAATTTATTAGGGAAAGAAAGTGGAATAAATAGTAAAAACTAAAAAAAAAACTTATCGGAACCACCCAATCTAGTTTGATTATAGAACCGAAGTTAAAAAAAACTGCCTCCTTAAATCTCTATTGAGATTTTAGATTTTTATATAGGAAAATATTAGCTTGAAAAAAGAAATAGTTGGCTTTAGTATTCATACTTTAAATCGAACGTGTGTAATTTAAGATGTAAGCTTCATATTGATGGTATTTTTAGTTACCTACTCTTATTGAATTTTATTATAATTAATTTAATATCATACTAAAATAATTTAATTAGTTTAAACATGGAGTTTTCCCGTTATTTTGATCATTATTTTAGATATTGAAATTTAGAATATAAATACATTCTTTAAGGACAATTTAATTTTTATTAAAAAATATAATAACCTTGCAATGATGTAGACTTAGTAATTTAATAAACTTTAGGCCAAACAACGAATATTGAAGGAATCCAACTAAAAGATCTCACATACTTCAATTTCTTAAGATATCTCACGATGTCAAATTCAAAACCTAAATCACTCCTCAAAAGCATAAGTTGAGAGAACCTCCCGGTAACACTCGGATCACCATCTCTTAGAACAAATTCAGTTTATTGAATAAGATAACTCGTAAAGGACATCAAATGACAAGCTGAAATTTCGGATCTGAAAACTGTGGACCACAAATATATTGACCAAGACCTAACACCATAACTTAATCGAAGAATGTGCTTTCATCCGATACAAAAAAATTAAAACAATATGCATTTAATAACCTAAAATTCTAGTCTCTTACGACAATCCGTACGTACCTCGCGCGAGAATCGTGTCCTAAAAATAAAACAAAATCTTAAGTAAAGCTAAACTCGAGCAACAAGCCAACAACGCAATAACCGAAAACTAGATTCTCTGTTCAGATTTACTCTGCCTTATTCTGTTTCATGAAATCTCAGTTATTTATTTTGCGGGACCTACGTGAGTCTCATGCGAGCCCCATATAAATAAATGACTGAGATTTATTGGACACAATAAGACACCATAATATTGGACAGAGGATCTGGACTCCAAGACTCTCACTTGTCATTCCCAAATCCCAACCCCACGTGCACTGCTACACGTGCCTTCTGACGCACGATAACTGAGCCATACATCACGTGAAGTGATTACAGGTCCGTGTCTCGCATACTCAAATCTTCTGTAAGTTCAAGCTATCGTTGACTTGTCGAATTCCCCACATAGATTCTCGTAGTGACGAAAATACTGGACGGTCCAGATCCCAAATCGCACGTTGGCTTTTATGTGTCGTTTCTTGGGAGATTATTTTTGCTTACTAAACTCCAAAGTCCAAAGGCTCACTCTTCCTTTTTCGTTTTTTCTTCTTTTGTGTGATCGATTTCCATTAGATCTTCTCAATCAAATCCGTTATCTCCTGGTTTATCTGGCCAAAATCAGTCGTCTAATATGCTTATTTGGAGTCTAGTTTTCTGTGTCCGTGAATTAGCTTATAAAGGTTCGTTCTTTGTTCGTTTCCGGTTGTATATTTGCCATTTGTTTCGCATCATCCCATTTCTTGGCGGGTAACCGATGGTTGGTACGATGGTAAGTCGTTTATGTGGGTTTTTGTTTCCGGTTCCCTTTCGTTATTCTAGGAGAAGAAACAGGGGATTTGGTTTAGTTCTAGGTCTGTATAGGACTGGAGAGAGTTTGAGAATAGTGTTGAAAAGAATAGTGAAAGTTAACATTTTGCTTTTGTTTAACTAAAGGTTGGTTAGGAAATTTATCTGATTTATGTTTGTGGTTTTTGGAGGGTCAATCCACGTTTAATCTGCTTGTGGTTTTAGGACCATAACTCAGAGGAGCTTTATGATGGGGGTAGAATGATACCCTCGTGGTTTCCTTATTTATATGATTTGTAGATTTGCCTATTTTGATTTGATGAGGAAGAAGAGGAAAGGAAGTGATACTGATGTGTGTGGGAATCTTCAAGAAGAATCAAAGTCAAACCAACATGCTAAATCAGCCAATTTTATCTCTCATTTTTCAGTTGAAGATTACATTAGGCTAAATAAAAGGTATAAAGAAGATGCTGGCAATGAGCCCGTCAGCTCTTGCAAAAGTAGGTTTGCAGGCATTGCCACTACCCCACATTGTGTTGCTTCATCATCATTTGTGTCTCCTGGAAGAGGCCTCAAGAGAAAGATAGGATGTATAGATGTGGCTATTCAGACAGACAGAAATAAGAAGATCGAAGATGAATATGTTATGGGAGGCACAATTGGACGTGGTAAATTTGGGTCTGGTTGGTTCTGCAAATCGAAGGCAACTGGAGTGGAGTTTGCATGTAAGACTTTGCGCAAGGGTGAGGAGATAGTGCATAGGGAGGTGGAGGTAATGCAGCACTTATCTGGTCATCCTGGGGTTGTGACGTTGCACGCTGTATATGAGGAAACAGAATGTTTTCATCTTGTGATGGAGCTGTGCTCGGGAGGACGCTTGATTGATAAGATGGCTGAGGAGGGACGATACTCAGAGCAACGAGCTGCTAATATATTTAAGGATGTGATGTTAGTAATTAAGTACTGTCATGATATGGGGGTTGTACATAGAGTTCTAAAGCCAGAAAATATACTTTTAACAAGTTCAGGGAAGATAAAGCTTGCAGACTTTGGGCTGGCCATGAGAGTTTCGAATGGTAAGTGAGACATTCTTTTCATTGATTTATTTGTTGTTCTCATCCAGGAAGGTGGCTGAACCTATTACGTCAATAAACATGTGGCAGCCAATTCCATAATAAAATTATTGGTGTTTCCCTATATATGATTTTGTTGGTAGATAAAAAGTACAATGCATTTGGAAAATTGGAGGATTTTTCCTTCTAAGAAAGCCTCTCTACTCTTGTTGTTTGTTTAAGGTTTCCCTTTTTTTGTTTAGCGACCCAGACTTCATTGTTATCTTCACTTTATGTATAGGAGTGCTCTGTAATTGAACCTTAGTGCAGGGTACATGGAGTAAAAAAAATGAAAAAAATGCAGAATTGCTAGTTATAGTCCACATTTTCTCAGAATAATAGTTACTGTGGAAGATTCAAGTCCATTTTCTGGTTTATCAGATGGACTTTCTTCTTTGTTGATTTGGTGCAACATCAACATTTTACCATTTATGACTCAGTGCTTATGGGGGAATCAAACTGGGAGATCTTTATGCAGATGAATTAAGCATTGTTAAGTTTGTTCTTGCCTGGTTTAACATTATCATCTTTTTTCTTGGGAGTCATGTCCCTCTGTATAGCCTGAAAAGTTCTCTCCACAGTTTATTATCTCTCTGGTTTCAATCATCTCTTAAATTCTGAAATCTAATTTCCTCTTGTAAATGAGGTGCATCATTAATTATATCAAAAAGATCTTGCAGGTACAAGAAAAACTTTCTGGAACTTGTTCCTTGTTAATTATGAGCACCTATTTGCCCTTCAAGATTCTCTTATCTGTTTAACGTTGCAGTCACTTTATATTTCAGGTCAGAACCTGTCTGATTTAGCTGGAAGTCCAGCATATGTTGCCCCAGAAGTTTTGGCTGGAAATTATTCTGAGAAGGTCGATATTTGGAGTGCTGGTGTCCTCTTACATAATCTTTTGGTTGGTGTTCTTCCGTTCCAAGGAGTCTCAGTGGAGGCTGTTTTCGAGGCAATCAAGAACGTAAAACTAGACTTTAACAAAGGAATATGGGAACCAATCTCAAAGCCTGCTAGGGATCTAATGTCAAGAATGTTGCAAGGGATGTTTCAGCAAGGTTAACTGCAGATGAAGTACTAAGTAAGCTCCTAAATTCCTAGAACTTGCAAACTTTAGATTTTGACTGACTAGTGTGCTTTTCAGTTTCACAAGGTTGAGAGCCCTTGTTCCTGTGTGTACTACATGTTTGATCAATATATTAAATGTTCAAACAGTTTATTGATCGTTCGAGCAAAAACATTTCTGACCCTTTGTTCACATAGTCATTTGTGCGTATTAATAGGTGATAATTGAATCTTTTCCACTACGTGGTGGTGACTTTTGCAGCTTTTTCTTATTTGTCATTGCTTTTCCTGAGATTCTGTGTTGTGAATCCAATTGTTGGACTGCTCGACTCCTTTGACATTTAGTTTCTTCTTTCTCCGGCAATGTAATAATTTTGTTGGGTGTCCTTATAGGGCATCCATGGATTCTGTTCTACACAGAGCAGACATTAAAGACATCCATGAAATCAAAATCCAAGGACCATCTTGGAGCAACGCCTTCCTTACGTGCTATTGCACCTATTGGGGAATCGCATGGAAACAAGATAGCAGGTCTCTTTCTTGGTGGACACTTAAGGCCAGAATCTTTTTCCTATAGTTTAAGCTGCGAGTATGAAGAGCAGGATGAATGCGGTTTAGTTGATGCCCTTGCAGTGGCAATTTCACATGTGAAGATTTCAGAGCCCAAGAGGAGCAGACTTTGCGGGCCCACAGGCCCAATAGAGCAACAACGTTCATCAAATCTGACGACTTCTAATCTCTGTAGAGCATGTTGATCCTGCTAATGCACCGATGTCACTGTCAACATCATTATCTCCGCTAGTTTTTTAGAGCTGGGGATTTAAAATTAACAAGGCCTCGGTGCAATTGGAAGTGGCCAAGAGACATTCACCACGTCTGGTAAAAATGGTGTCATTTCCTTTCCAAGTAGAGTAACTTCATGTGTTTGGCTCAGTGAATGTAATAACATTTCTGACCCAACAAAGTGAGAATATTGATGTACAGAATTGATTAATAGATACTGCAGAACCGATGTTCTTCTGTTGTGGTGTTCCTCCCGGAGAATCAGTGGTACCGTCAATATTGGACCATAACGTAATTTTCTTGGTGGTTTTCTTTAATACTCTCGCCCATGCAACCTCAAGATACGGATAGCTTTCTGCAACTTGCATTTTGAATAAAGATGTGAGATCTATGGATGTGAAAAGGGCCTCAAGGCTTCAAACCTTCAAGAATCAGTGACTCTTCTCCCTCTCGCCTAAACTACCATTGAAGGGAGCACCTGGCTATGAGCTCGACGATTATACCTACGAAGAAAACGAAGCTGAATGCCTCTATTTCCCATCAGAAGCGTCAAAGGGACGTCTTACTTTATCTCAGCTGGCGTGACCGTTTTGATGACGTGACGAATTCATGTCCCTTGGCAACTGGCATGGCTTGAATGTCTTTCAGACTCTGCCACGCTTATGGAGGGCCTGATCTTTTTTTGGGACACGTAGTGCCATGATGACACATATCCGTGAATGGATTATTTGCCGTGGCTTCTTTTGTTGCTTGGTCTGTAAAGAAGCAGGGCCTAAGACCAACAGTTACTGGGGAGAGATCAGGCTGAAGATAGCGCCTTGGCTAGAACATTTATGAAAGCCAACTTTAGAGAAATAAATGTCCAATAGAAACAAATTTTCAATATTCTCCTTATTTGAGAAATATAAATTACTATATTTGTAATCAAGAAAAATAAAAAGGCTAAGAGAATAAAAAATGTTTTATTGGTCAACCTTTATAAAATATTTGATTCAAAGATAATCGAAATCTATTATTCAATTCCATAAGGTTTTACACAGATTTAATACAATCACGCGTTTAATGACCATACTACTATGAATGGGGAAATGGAATTTGACAAAAAATAATAGTACTTGAATAATTTATAATGTTCCATGTTTCGTTTATTAATCTCAATTTTTCTAAATTTTATGCTAAACACATTAGAGAAAAACTTTCTAGGATTAAAACTTATATCCCTTGTATCTCATAATATGTCAATATCTTGAGATACCTGAATGTCTCAGAAGAAATAAAATTATAGTCAAATTGTATATATGCCTAATAAGCTTTAATATGTTTAAATTTGGCACAAACTTTAAGATTTTCTTTTGTATTATGCGCAAAATAATGTATAACTAAGAACCAACTGATGATTTTCAATATATATAAACAATGCAGTCGTAATACATGAAAACAAATCCATATGTAGAGCAAATATACAATCATCTCTAATAGTATCAAATGACTTCAAAACATCTTTACTGTAGACATGTCTATAAAAAATGGTAAGACAAAGGTCATCAAACAGCGGATTGCATTAGCTGTTAGATGATTTTATCAACGGTTAGCTAATAGCTGATTTTATCAGCGAATAATATTAGTTGTTTATTAAAGTTAATTGGTAAAATTAACTATTTAGTATTAACTGTTGATGTATAAAATAACTTATGAGGGCATGATTTAAAAAAACTTATAAGGACATGAATATTATATTTCTTAGTATTTCGTTGAATATTCTTATAAGAATTTAGATTTTAAATATTTAATTTTACAAAATTAAGTTTATAACTTTAATAAATAATAATAATAATAATAATAATAATAATAATAATAATAATAATAATAATAATAATAATAATAATCCAACGTTAAATTCTCTATTACATCATCTAAGTATTTTTTATATAATATATGTTAATTTTATTATTTAATAAATTAAAAATATCTATAATTATAGTATGATACAGATACGATATATCTCATAATCAAAAAATTATAAAAAGAGGGCATAATTAGTTTTTCACCTATTAAATTTTGGTTGATCATCCAAAAAGCTCCTCTTGTAGAGTTTTTTGAAATCAGCTTATTGGAGTTAAATAAGTTAACTAATAAGCTATTTATCAAACACTCAATAGTTTTTTAAAATGGTCAAAAAATTAACTTTTAGTCTTTAAGCTAAAAAATAACGGATAAGCTATTTGTCAAACACCTCCAAATTGGCCAGGTTGATGGTTTTGAAATAATGTTGATGATCCATATTTGAGATACAATTTCTCTTTCTATATTTATTGCTTGATTATACTAAAAACTATGCACAAGCTATTGGTGACTATGAGCGCCATGCAACTTATATGGAAGTTAAAAGCAGTTGTTTCTTAACAAGGTCTGCTTCAATTCTCTTTTGACCTTGAAAAAGCATTGGTGGCATTTAATGAAGTGGATCTGGCAACATCTATATTCTCGTAAATAGAGGTATGTAAACTTTCAAGAAGCTAGGGCATAATCCAATTACTAATTTATACCAACGAGTGAAAGTAGGTAAACAAAAGGGGAAAGATGATCTTTCGATTGAATACAGAGTCTTAACATCTGTCTGACTGCAATTCTGTAAATTTTTAGTTGTTTACCTGGTTTAGGGTTATGTTAAGTGTACAAGTAAAGTAACCATTGATGTTCTTCACTCCGTGGAGGTTGAGAATATTTAATTAGGTGAAAAAAAGCAAAAGTAAACTAAAAAAGTTGATGATCCAGATCATTGTCAAACTAGAGTAACAACACGGAGCCACCAACATACGATAAAAGGAAATTAAACAAGAATCATGTTGAAATAATTAAGCTGTAATTCATTGGCATATTTAGGCAGAATACATAGGCTGTTCAACAAAGGAGAGAAGTAGATATACTTCATCCACGATCAGCATTCATTAGGTGCATATTCAGTACCATCGAACCTCCTATCATTGTTTGTGTTAGAGATCAAAAGTAAAACCAAGCTCGAATACTTGCTGATCATATGCATGTGCTAATAAGACTAGTTAACCAAATGATGAATGAATTTCTAAATAATTAACTAAATTTCAATGGTTAAAGCAATTTGCACATATGAATGTTATACAACTATGAAAAAAAAAAAGAGAAAATCCATATTTGAATGAGTATGCAGTCGCCTAAATTTGTGAACAGTCCTCAACCAACCTGAGATGCTTGGAAGAGGAAAGACATGCATATATATCGAGTTTCGCTGGGCTGTAAAAAGATCTAAAGGCGAGTGAACGACTAATCCATAATCGCAGGCGAACTGATAGAATCTGTTAACTTCTGTTGCAGATCAAACACATTGATGCATCTTCCATCATTGACCTGCATGCACTCTTTCTATGTAAGATTAAGTTGCTCGATAGTAAAGAAAGTGTTTAGTTTTTATTTTACGCAGAAAAAAGAAAAAGAAAAAAAATTGAAACAGCAAAAGAAACCCTAAGTAGAATGAAGAATTGCTTGAATTGTACCTCAGCTGTAATAGCGTGAATCATCCTTTGACTTACTTTACTGGAAATACAGCTAACAATACTGAGCTTTTCTGCAAGAATAAGTTCGATAACTCTTGAAAGAGGAAGCCCATTTATAAAAGCGGTATTGATGACAACCTCCACGCCAACTAAACAAGGTTCAACTGTCAAGCTATCCCTCCCGCGGCTTTCAGAGCTTTCAAGTGTAGAACCAGAATAAGTTGGTATATAGGAGTTGCTGGACAATATCCTTAGCTCACCTTTCTTATCGCTCAGTTCTTTAATTTTGTGCTCCAAATGTTTTATGTATTTGACTGCCTCTTGAATTTGATCAGATATTGATCTTTTTCCCTGAAAATCAGCAAAAACATGCATAAAATGAGCTCTTGTACGGTAGACAAGTGAAAGTAAGAGTTTCCAGATTGATAATGATCAAATAGGAGAAGATAAGGACCTTGAGATATTCAAAGGGAAGAAGGGATCGGAGGTTCACGTAAAGGGCAGCCATTTCTTGCCTTCTCTGCCTCTCAATATCTCTGTGTATGATTTTTTTCTTCTTCCTGTCGCTAGAGTTTTGGTTCTCGACACCTGAGGCCATGGAAGATTTACGCCGTTGTCTAAGTTGGGTTGTGTTTGTTAAATCACTGCCATAGGCGGAAGGTGTTATGAGCAGATCTTTATCTCCTGAGATTTTCTGTTGTTGCCATGGAATACACGACAATTGGAACAGCTCATCGGTATTGTACAGGTCCACTTGAGAAATGGATGAATTGTGATCCATGTTCAACGTTCAAAGCATTCGCCAAGCCCTCTTCTCTATCTTTTGCACTTACACTACGTTCTATATATTTCTATTTAAAGTGGAAACTTTCAACATAAGATATGCTAGTTAATCTAAGAAAATCACATCTTTGATGGGCCCAACCTAAGGTCACCCATATTTTCTTGTTATACACATACATTGCTATTTTTATTACTCCGCAAGGACGGAGTTAGATTCAACTTTAAGAGAGAGTTGAGAAAGGAGGGCTGTGCTTGCAGAGTTTAAGAGAAGAGAAGATAAGGATTTTTTTTAAAAAAGAGGACCACTTATATTTGTAAATTTAAAAATTTTAATTATATAAATAATTTTAAAAATAAAATATTTGAAAGGGGAGCCAACATGGCTCCGTCCCTACGCCCCCGAACGAGAGCTTATCTCTACATATAAGAATAATCTAAACACAAAATGGAAATTGGGGGTAGAAAAATAGGTGTAGAAAATCGCACAGTATCTAGGCGATATCCATAATAAACGAGAACGTATCATTCGAGAGATTTCCTCAAATATTGAGAATGTAAATCTATATTTCGATACCCTACAAGCTAATAAGAAGACAAACAAGGGCCATATTGTCTAACATTTCGGTCTTTGTACTTTCTAGTACGCTTCTTGTATTTAAGCTTTGAGGAGATGAATTGGGTTGGGACTCTAAAAAGCTTTTCTTACGATGGGGTTGTAACTACTATTCAAATATACTTAGACCACAACTAATTTTATTAAGTTATTGCCAACTTATTATAGCTGATATTTAAGATGCCGATCAACTTCTGATTTGTTTAATAACGACATTGGAAAGGTCAGGGGTTCGATCCTTGCCTTTGGGTATGGAGCAGCCTTAAATCCTTGGGTCAGTTGTCCCATCCTGTGAGGTACTTACAAACCAGCGAGGGGATTAGTCATTGAGTCCGCCAGTGGATACTCTGGTCTTTAACCAAAAAATAACGACATTGGGAATGACTGAGAGAAAGAGGAAACAAGATTGGGTTAGTAATCTTGATCATGAACATGTGGGGTACGTCCAAGAATTAATTTGATCATTCGTCGACACATCATTAACAAGCCTGGATCTATAATATGATCTCTCTATGCCATATGACCACGTTGGTGCAATAGCACACAAGGAATACTCAAATGCTCGAACAATTTAACATTGATCTTCGTCACCTAATCCAATTTCAAGACAATAAACTAGGACGGTCCAACTATTTTGTTTTACTGTTAAAGATGATAATCTCTGAAATCCTCCAATCTCTGAAATTGAGATTGTTCAATTAAGTTCTGTTCACTTGTCTAAGAACTTATGATAATTGCAGCTCAACCATGCAATCTCCTCTACATCATAATGAAGTATATATTATACCCACGATCACCTTCTAGTGGATTCGGATACGATCCTTAATGTCTGCCGACCTTATAATCTAGCTACTAATTTTATGGAACATCTAACGAATGATTTGAGATGTTTCCTTTAATTGATAGTGGTTGAATGTTCTCGCTTGACTATGATATTTTAGGCTGTGTAGGCCGCCCATCCCCATGCACTGCTCGTCTCTAGTTCAAGCTATGCTGACCTACGAACCTCCTATACATCTTTTATTACATGGAAGTGTGGAACCATTCCGGTGCATTGGTATTCAGTTTTATGATATCAATGAGACTATTTTAAACTTGTCAAATTTCATTTTAACGGAAATATTATGTGTGAAGTTTGCTAAGCTACCTAGAAGAACATGATGATTAATCACAGGGGATAAAAGACCTGACAAAACACGTGGGTCTCTTGCACAATGCAATGATATTTCGAGTATCTCAACTATTGGTGTTTTAGGGAGTTAGACGAGTAGTCAGTCTATAGAAAACCCTGATTCGGAAAAATGATGCGAAAACCGGCTCTAATGTACTTTGGATACCAGAAACTTCAAGCCATCGCCGTGCCATTTTTAGCAGTGGCCTTCTAGCCGATGCTAATATTTTTTTGAAATTATTTTCATCAAAATTTCGAAATCTTACTTTGCTATGTAGGACACGAAGTCTCTGACCCAATGTCTTTCTTATTATGAAGAACAAAGCATGGAAATCGTAAGCAATGGCACATTTTGTGATATTGAATTATGCATGTGCTATCAGGCTCTTTAGATTTCATGCTACTTTTTTATTAGACTAAAAGGTATTTTACAAATTTTATTATAGTTGTATTAATTTTATCAAAATTTTAGTATTTTAAAGAATTTCATGGGAAGCCTTTGTACTTACTCAAAATTCTTTAAAATCCCTTTTCATTATTTTATTAATAAATTATAAGATGACTAATATATTACAATAATTTATAATTATACATAGAATTTATTTTATTTTTATTTTAGAAATAACTTTTAATTATTATTTTTTATTTTTTTAATAATTTATTTGGTAAATTTATAAAATATGAATTAATTTGTAAATAATTTCCTATTAATAATAGTTACTATAAAATTGAAATAATAAATATATGAATTAATATGTAATACCAATTCATTTATTTATTAGTTTAATTTGACATTAAATTAAGTATTTCATTAAATTTTTACTTATTATATCATAATTAATGACAAATAAGATTATCAATTTCTAATTTTTATTTAGAATCTATATTCTTACAAATATTTTACTTTATTTTATTTTATTATTAAATTGTATTAACATATTATTATCTTATATAAAAATATAAATAAATATTCTAGTATATAATATTGATTTATTTTATTGAAAATTATTAACACAAATTGATCATAGTCCATTAATAATTAATAACATGTTAATCAATTCTAAATAATAGTAAAATAAGTGTTTTTATTATAATTTTATTTTATTATATAATAATACTAATAAATAAAAAGAATAATATGTTATTGTAATTTATAATTATCCAATATATATTTTTACTTATAAATAATTTATTTAGTATATTTATAAAAAGGTACATTTATAAACATTATTATTAATAGGTATTCATAATTAGTGTTGAGTCTAAAAAACTGATTAGGAAAAAATTATTCATTAATCAGTTCTATCACTATTTCCATCAAACTTATGCAAGAGAAAAAGTAGTTAATTATAACACTACCATAAGAAAAATAGTCAATAGTTATTGATTAACAATAAAAATTAATAAGTTAAATTTTATATCTAATTTAGATATTATTACTTATATCAAATAGGACAGTAATATTTAATATATAATTTTTATTTTTATTTGAAAATAATAAATCAAATTCATTATTAACTATTTATGCAAATATAAGTAAAAAATAAAAATTGATCATTTTATTTATTACTATGATTATAGAATAAATAAAATTTAGTGAAAGATTTCATTTATTATCTTAAAATAATAAATATATAATTAATACTTAATAAATATAATAATTTTAATAAAATTAATTAATATTATATATTAATAAATTAATAATTAATTCTGTTTGACATATACTAATTTACTAACTCACATTCACATCCTTATGTTCTGGTTATTCTCGTAAAAAAAATGTGTTTCTCAGGTTTGTATTGATTTTAGAGAAAGTTTAAATAATTATGAGGACTCCTTACTAAATCTTTAACACGAAAGGTTTTAGTAAAATTGGTGAACCGCACTAAAAGTTAACAACATTTACTTTTTTGAAAAGGAATAATAGATTTTAAATTTTCAAGTTTTAAAAGATTTTTCGATTTATTGTCAAACTTTTAATTAAGTCAGTAACTTTTTATGATCATAATAATTTAGTTAATATTATTTTTTACTATTTTATTGATAATTAACTAACATAATCATTTTTACCTATGACGTGAACTTTTTAGGTAAAAAATTAAAAGGCAACTATGCATTTACGTGGAAAAATACACCAAACCTGTAACTTATGAGTTCGGTCCTCTGTCTAAAATAATTCTTTTGGATAGGGTTAGACAAAGTTGTTTTGGAGAGAGCATCCAAATTGGTAACTTATACCCTATAACTATCCATGACCCATGACCTCTACTCATTAACTCATTGTATCATTTTGAACATGGATAGGATTAGACAGAGTTATTTTAGATAGAGCATCCAAAGTGGTAAGTGGTAACTTATGCCCTATAACTATCCGTGACGACCCATACCCATAACTCATTTTATTTCAAAACAACCACACTATCTCCATCTTCTGCGGCGTTTGGAAAGCTCTCCTTTCCTCTTTGACATCGATCTGCAACTGGAAGCACCATTTTCTTCATTATTTCAGGACTGGGTGTTGAGCTGTTTCAACCCCTAGCTCCATCATAAATAATTGCCCAAATTTTAACACATGTAAACGTTTTATTGGTAAAACCGGTGAACCGCACGAGAAGTTGATACCATTAACCTTTTTCTTTTTTAATAAACTCGGCGCATTCTAATCAACCGTTTTCAATTAATGGACGCTAAAGATACAACGTCATTTCAATCCTCATCGGGAACAAAATTTGAGATAATCTTTATGAAATCTAGACTTTTATTGGTCATACCAAATTTAGACTTTAAGATTAGGAGGTTGCAACATAAGAATGTGTTCCTTTTTTTATTATTATTAGTATATCACTCTATTTTCATAAAATTCACAAAACCCTTTTTTTATATATAATTTTAGTCATGGCCGTCATAGGATTTAATAATAATTACATAATAAAAGAATAACTACTGTAAGTATGAACATTTGCTGTCAATTAGATAATTAATTAACGAGTATGTCTTTTGCTGTATGGCATTTTGCTCTCGCAGATCTGATTTGATCCAGTCTCCATAGACAGACTCGCAACAAGACAAGTAGTGTGCATATTAGTTATTATAATACATATGGTTGAGCCCCAAGGGTACTTTGCCCGTCACCAACGACTATAGATTGATAGCCCCAAGGGTGCTAATAATGATTGCTTCATATATAACGATTGATAGTATGGTAATATTCAAAGTCTTAAACTATTGTTGCTATATCTGGATTTTACTTCATGACTGGGACCTTTTCCTATACAAATATTGAATCATTTTAGCTTGAAAGGTAGCTGAAGTTATACATTTACTAAGCTTTTGAAAGTGTGGAGACATTCCCTTTTAATTAAACACTAGTGTTGGTTCAATGGCTGAGCTAAACTTTCTTGTTTATATTGTATATTGCGGCTTTCACACCAGAAGGTCATCCATGCATCAAAGTTTGATAGTTCAAGAGCATGCTCAGAAAAAGATAAAACAAAACTTGAGTGCAATGTTTTTCTTTAGTTCCTTTTTCGTTTCTTTGCAAATATGGGATTTACAAACTTCAGTTTTGATGCTCAAAAATTAAATAAAAAGTAATTCCCTGCAATAAGTTCTCATTTTCTCATCAAATCAATTCAAATATGTAGGTGCACATAGCTCAAATAAAATCAGGAAGCATTCAGAAGACAAGACGAAGAACTTGAGTGAAATTGGAAAATATATACTACTTAATGAATTACGTTGGCACATATGGTGTTGGAGTAAAAAGGAACATGAGTATCGAATAAACTAAACCAATTGAATCTTATGGTTCATTCATCCTCTTTGTAACATGTCACTAAAATTCTAATATATAATCACAACGAAAGTTAATGATGAACTAATACAGACATTTTTCCCTTTTTGTTCAACGCATTTAACTGATTAGTTTCACCAAAGACAATGGTACATAGAAGTTTTTATAATGACACAACTTACCAGTGAAAACGATCTAGAAGGAGGGTTGAATAGATCTTTTAATCTTTTCGCAAAGTGCTACAAAACAAAGAATTAAAACACACGAAACAAACAAGCAAATCGTTGAATAGATCTTTTAATCTTTTCGGAAAGTGCTACAAAACAAAGAATTAAAACACACGAAACAAACAAGCAAATCGAAATGTAAAAATGTAATAGAGAATAGAAGAGAGGCAAACACAGTGTTGATAGAAGTTTGGTGCTAAGACCTACGTCCTCTACCTAAGCTCTCACTTAGGATTTTGACAAAGCTCTTTACTACCCACTTTTTAGTTCAGTGTGAACTCTTCCAACTCAACTTGATTTCCGACTTAAGCTACACCTTACAAATGATTTATTTTCCGGCACAAATCCTACCTCCCAAGTGATTTTTCTCTAATCACTCAGCTCACAATAATAACAATGATAGAAATGAAATAGTAAAGCTCAGTACAACTGAATACAATTAGAATATGCTAAGAGCAAATTGAGAGCGATGTGAAGATAATTTCGAACTATGGTAAGTATGCTTCGCTTTGGACTTGTGTAATCAATCCTCTG
>JANKOD010000006.1:6418070-6428709 GCA_026284645.1 Erythroxylum acuminatum | reverse complement strand
TTTAGGAAAGTATACACACATTTTACCTATCTTAATCTCATAAAACCATTTACATTCTCAAATTTTCTTTCTCTTTATACATGACTAATTCTCCACCAATTGCTCCTTTCGTGTCAAATTTTTAACTCGCAATTCTAAAAAAAATTTGGGGTCCAACAACTCCTATTCGCTTCCATACCTCTATAGGGATCTCATCTGGCCCTACGTCCCTTCTGCTCCCCATCCCCCTCAAAACCTTTGTAATTTCTCCCCTTATGACCCTTCTCCATAAGTACCCGTTAAGAAAATGCCCCAACATGGAGGGTTCGCTTAACTCTATGTTGACCAATATGTCTTCGTTATACAGGCCATAAAAGTATCTTTGCCATCTTCTCTTGATGGCTTGGGCCTCTGTGAGTACTTGTCCTACTTCATCATGTATACAACAAACTTGGCTGAAATCCTTCGTCTCATAAGCCCTATCTCGTGCTAGCTTGAAAATTTTTTGTGCTCCCTTGAACATATCCAAATCCCTATACATAGTCTCGTATGCTTATCCTTTAGCCACTGAAATAGTCTTCTTTGCCTTCTATTTTTCCAGTCTATACCTTACTCTATTAGTTTCTGACTCCGCCTCTGTTATACTTACTAAAAGATCTTTAAAAGCTCTCTTTTTTGCCTTTACCGTCTCCTGAACCTCCTTCGACCACCACCAAGATTCCATCCGCCACCCCTTGCCCTTTAGATACCCCTAGGAGTTTTATGGTGGTTTCTCTCAATACGGGGGCTACTCCCTCCGGCATCTGATTAGCATCTCCACTCACATACCATGTTATATTATACCGAACTTGAGTCCTAAATTGTTCCACCATGTCCCCTTTTAGCCTCCACCATCTAATTTTACGACATTGCTTGGTAAATTGTTGTGACCTCCATCCCTTAATTCCTAGATCAAAAACTAATAATTTATGTTGGGTTGATAGGCATGCGGATGGAAGTACTTTGAAATCCTTATACCATGATCGGTCTCTTTTCCTAACAAGGAGATAATCAATTTGCGTCTTGGTTGTGCTACTCTGAAACGTCACCAAATGCGCTTCGTTTTTCTTAAATAAGGAATTTGCTATTACTAACTCATACACTATGGCCATATCCAATAAAGCATTCCCACTATCATTTCTAGTGCCGTATCCGAAGCCCTCATGAGTACCTGTTATCTGTTTGAAACAACCCCTATATGCCCATTAAAATTACCTCCTAGGATGATCTGCTCAGTATTAGAGATTTGTAAAAGCACCCCATCTAGCGCCGCCCAAAATAGATATTTTTGTTGTACGTCTGAACCAACTTAAGGTGCATAAGCACATACTACCATGAGAACCACATTGTTAAAAACAATTTTTGCCCCCATAATTCTATCATTGACCCTTGTGATCCCCACCACTCGATTTATAAGTTCCTTGACCACCAAGATACCTATCCCATTCTACTTCCGGGTACTTCCCGAGTACCATAGTTTGAAACCCGTTATCTCCTTTGCTTTAGCTCCTGACCACTTAGTCTCCTGAATGCAGGCTATTTGTATCCTATACTTGTCTAAAATCTCAACTAATTCCAAGGACTTTCCCGTGAGGGTCCCAATGTTCCAAGAGCTATTCTTATTAAGTCATCTCCTTTTTTATTCCTGCATGCACTGATTCCATCTGCTTGATTTAAAGGCATCCCTCCTACCTTGTGTCTTTCACGCTACCCATAGGTACTATCCTGAGAAGTCCTTAAAAAGCTGATAATAATAGTAACAACAACAAAAATAATAAAAAGAAGAAGTAAATAAATTCGATAGTGAGAAACGTATGAATAAGGTCCTGGAGAAAGGACCATGGCACATGCAAGGAAAGCCTCTATTTTAAAGGAAATGGTGCTTGAATGGAGGAGAGCAAGAAGTAGTTAGGTTAGCCCCTGTCTGGACTCGGTTCTATAATGTCCCTTTTGAATATTGGTCTACAGAAGGCATAGGAAGAATCGCTAGTGCAGTTGGTGTTCCATTACTCATGGACACACCCATGGCAAAAATGACTAGAATTGCTTATGCTCGAGTATGTGTGGACTTGGAGTTACAATGGAATTGGCCAAACTCCTTCCAACTGGGAGTTACAATGGAATTGGCCAAACTCCTTCCAACTGGGAGTTACAATGGAATTGGCCAAACTCCTTCCAACTGGCTACTTATAATGAAGAAGGGCAGTCCACATATAAGGACATTCATATAGAGTATGAATGGAAACCAAACACTGATAGGATTGAATTATCTTATATTTTCTTATGTATTTCTAAGTGATTTCAATCCTATTTTTAAGATAAAATGCTTAACTGTTATTCAATTTGTGTTTTTTGCTTGGTTGGATATGTTGATATATATTTAAGACCAAAAAGAAAAAATTCTTAAAAGCATTAAAAGAGGCTTGCAAAAATGACATGCATCACCAACGTTTTCAAGGAGAAGTGCAAAAGCAATTAGGATTTTACAAGACACGTGGACGCAACGCACAAGGGAGGAAAAAAAATCAAAGAGTAGTAGATTAATTCAGGAGACAAGGGATGCAGTCCATTAATTTGTTCCATGAATAAGCAATAGTGAGACAAGCATAGTGGAGCGCAGACACATCAACACGCAAGTAAGACACGGTAGAGAGGATTTAAAGGCTTATTGTCTAATCAATTAGCTATAGGAGCAGAAATAAATCAAGAGGGATAGTAGCGCTATGGTGCAACAGAGTCACGCGCAGAGGAGAACAAATTAAAAATTGTGGCAGAAATAAAATGAATACAAGAGGAACGTAAGTGACGCAGCTACAAGACGCAACATGAGGCGTGAGACACAGCAAAAACGCAGACGTTTGGAGGAAAATTAAATAGCGAATCAATAGTGAAGAGTTGGAATAAAAAATGGTCACTAGGGGAACACGCTAGAGGCACACAGCTGAAGGCACAAGAGACGCGAAAATAAAGGAGGTAAATATAACAACGTAATACGCAGCGTTTTTGGGGGCGTAACGCAAACAGACTTGAATGAACAAGGGATTAAAAAGGGTTGTGACCCTTATTTGTCTAATCAATCAGGAATAGTGAGGAGAAGCAACAGTGCGGCATTTGGAGAGAAGCAGTGGACGCAGGCGCAGGCTCAAGGAAGCGTCATCTGCGGCTTGGCTTGGAGATGTTGGAGAGCCAGCGCTGGCGTGGAGAAGAGTAGGCATTGAACAGTAAAGGATTTTTGGCTAGAGATTAAGAATGGAGCTGAAGCATTTTTATCAGGAAAGACCCATGAAGAGTTAGATGTCCCGATACCGGTTCGGAGGTAATATCGACGCCGATGACCTAGGTTAAGTATTTTTTAATTATTTTGTTGTTTCTTTCTCTCATTAGGAATTGATTGTGTTATCCTATTTTAATTAATTTGGGTATTGTATATGGATAATCAGATTTTTTTTATTATTCGATTATTTGTGTATGAACCTATTGGGTATTGTGATTGATGATTTTAATGTGTTCATTGAATTGTTAATTTCAAATCCATTGCTAGAATTTCAATATAATCCGTAACTGTTATGTTGAAATTCATATGTAGCGACTAATGATTCTTAATCATTAAGGATAACATGACCTAGGTTAAATGACGTATCGTATGTGATTGTTGCCTTGATTAATCGGTTTTCCTAATTCATAATGCTACTGCCTAATTAAATCTAGAGACCGTATCCTAGGTTGTTCAGTGGTTTGGTTTAATTAACGATCGTATCTTGATTAGACAAAACCTAAGGGAAAACTCGGGTTAATTATTAACCTACGATTAATAATTTCTAGGAGAGGTTAAAGAACAAAAAATTAATAAAATATGCTTAGTCAAGGTGTAGGCCCAGATTGAACCAAAAAACAAGGTCCCTACCGAATTCCCCACATTTATCATTTTTTGCATGTTTTCTTTAATTTGTTTTTATTAGTTAGTTTTATTTTATTTTCTTCTTTAAAAATCCAAACCCCCCATTAAGTGTAAACACCGATTAATTTCATTTCATAAACTTTACACACACTCTCTGTGGGATCGACCTAGACTCGCCACTCTACAGTAGTAGTCTAGTTATTTTAATTTTGACTAGCGTAACGACGCACGGTCAGAGATGGAGTGAGTTACTAAAAGATTATGATTGTACGATTGGGTATCATCCTGGTAAAGTTAACGTTGTGGTTGATGCCTTAAGCAGGAAATCTAATAGTAGTGTGGCGCAGATTCAGACCTTGAGATTACCTAATCTAGTTCAGCTGAGAGCCTTCAATGTTGAGTTAAATTTAGGGCAGAATGAGGCATTATTCGCTACACTCAAGCTTAGGCCAGTATTATATGAAAGGATCAGAAGAGCCCAAAGTAAAGATCTAGAATTTAGGAAACTTATTGAGAAGTTAAAACAAATTTTGAATTTTGAGTTTGAATTGAGAAATGATACATTATGGTTGAAACAAAGACTGTATGTACCTGATGTCGATTATCTAAGGAAAGAGATTTTGGAGTAAGCTACTTACCAGCTTATGCTATGCATCATGGTACTACCAAGATGTGCAATACACTGAAATAGCATTTGTGGTGGCCAGGGATGAAGAAGCAAGTAGCAGAGTATATTGCTGAGTGTTTGACTTGTCAACAGATTAAAGTTGAGCATCAGGCTCTAGCTGGAAACTTACAATCATCACCTATTTTGGAGTGGAAATTGGAGACGATTACTATAGATTTTATTATAGGATTACTGAGGACTCCAAGGAAACATGATGCCATATGGTTCATTATGGATAGTTAACAAAATCGACACATTTTTTACTCGTACGAGAGAACAATACATTGGCTCAATTAGCTCAGAGATATGTGAATGAAATTGTGAGATTGTATGGAGTCCCAGTGTCTATTATATCAAACCGAGATCCTAGAATGACTCCAAGATTCTTAGGTAGTTTACAAACAGCTTTGGGTACGAAGCTGAATTTTAGTACAACTTTTCATCCTCAAATAGATGGATAGAGTGAGATGACTATTAAAACTGTTAAGGATATGCTCAGGGCTTATGTATTAGAGTTCCAAGTAGCATGGTATCAATATGTATCCCTTATTCAATTTGCTTACAACAATCATTACCACTGTTGGACCCTGGTTTCCGGAGTCTAACTCTTTCTCTGATAAAATGTGATCTTCTTCATTACTCCATATTTTCGTAGCCCAGACATCCGGAGTCACAAAGTGTGAGCGTATTACTCTGTAGGGTTATTTCATTTAACCCTCATTAGCCATCATCGGCTCATCTTCATTCTCATAACATCCTAAAAATTTCCTCACAATTTGTTCAATGGCGTGCCCACACAAATCAGTCACCAACATCACAATTTAACTTCTACAAAACAATTATAGTTTGATGTCTCTAGTTTATTTTGAAGCAAGAACCATCTCAATCGGAGCTATATAGATCAAGATATGCTTAAGAAGTCAAAGTATGTTCATACCCTAGTTATGCTCTTCCAACCGATCCCTCATTTTCTTTCCATCAAAATTTTTCAAATCAACACTAAATGATACCAAGTTTTGTGGAGAATATGAAAATGTCTTATAAATCTATTTCTTTAAGAATCACCTCGTTTGGACGTCGGATGATGAAGTTAAGGCCAAAAGAATCAAACATGTTTATGTCCTCAATCATATTGTACCTATCTTGGTACAATTACCATAACGTTTAATATAAATGTCGGATTGAGGTCATGTTTGGATGGTTTAGAGCAGGACTTCTAGATCTACAGCTTTTGTGAAGACTAAAAAGGGAGAGTTTTTCATTTAGAGGGAAAAATCACAAATTTCCAAAAGTGTACAGTGTATGTCCATTAAACGGACATACACCGGTCTGGAGGCCATTCCAGACCCGAGAAGGTCCGTTTAACAGACTTAATGTCCGTTAAACGGACATGGGCGATGTTGGGGATCTTTACAAACTTAAGAAGGTCTTTCGTCTAACGAACATAGGGGATTCCCAAACCCTTCCAAAGCCCCTGCAATGATTCCTTCACACATTCCAAAATCACATTCACTCAAAATCTTCCCAAACTCAACTCTTCTAGTACAATATCACTTTATATCAACTTAACTACCATGTTTATTTCATTAAACTCCCAAGTCTCTACTCAAATGATTCATCACATACAACAATTCTCATCATTTACTATAGTTGTTCTTTATAAACATCCTATGCAGCATCATCAACTTATAATGATCATATCATTTAACTTCGATATCCAAAAAAATTATGCTTTATATCGTTGGAAAGCTAGAAAGATAATCTACAACTTTCATGCAGACAACTTTGGCTAATTCATCTTAGATCAATCCAGTTTTACACCAGAATTTAGAACACAAATTCTTACCCCAACGAAATCTAAAAAATGCAATGTACAAACGTTGAGAATCATGAGCCAAAAACACAATCATATTTCATTATCATTAAAAGACAAGTGTTTTACAAAGCTTCAATGGGCTTTTTGAGCCACAATACAACACTTCGTAAATTCCCAAAAGACATAAAATACTTGAACCATAATTGCTCAACATGCGACTACAGCTTTGTTTTACATAAATTAATCCAAAACAAAACAAAACATGCAAATTCAAGTGATGCCTTGACTCTCTTTCACTCGATCTCTATCTCATCACCTGAATATGGGAAGGAGAGTAGGTTGAGCTTAAAAGCTCGTGGGTAACAGTTTATAACGGATAATAAGGAAAACCATTCAAAATGTTCATCGCCATAGAAAATTCTTATTGAATCATAAAACACATGTTTCTAAAAAATTCTCATCATGTAATCAAATTCACAAACAACTCAATTCATGCATTCTTCAACTTATTCACAAATCATAAACACATAATCACATCACAATGGTTTGGGTAGGTTCGTAAACAGAACATACTAACACAATTCCATAGAATGGTCTTGTGTAGCTGTGAACAAAACATACTATTGCAATCCCATATATTGGTTTTGCATAGTCGTGAACTTAGGTGAGTCCGTGAAGGAGGTGCACGCCATTAGTTGGCGGGTGGGAGAAGCATTTAGTCAAAGTGCACTTGACATACAGAACGGACCAAACCAAACCCACATAACATGTAATACATGACTTGAAAACAGATTGACTAAAATGACACTTTTTCAAAATCATGATTTTTCTTAACATTTTGCCACAAAGGCATATTTCAGAAACACAACTGTCCATGAACATGAAATATTTCACAGGCATTTCCAACACCTTCATATACCAAACATATAACAATTTCTCAAGTCATTCAAAAGCAATAATGCAACAATTATGAAGCAATTTGAAATCATTTTATTTTTTTGATTTGGAAAGAAGACATTAATTGCTCATTACTCATTTGAAAACATGAAATCCACCTCGATTTCCTTGCTTATAGACTTGCTCAAAGATGTCTCTCCCCTACCTGTTGGATAGGGTTCTCTTGATTTCCATAAACAATCCAATCTCCCATTCAATTCCAATTCAACAAAAATCCCTAAAACTTCCATAATCACAACAAATGAAATGAACACAAATCAAGCTGAAATCTAACCTATCCATAGTCCATCTAGGTTAGAAAACCCAAAACCTAGTTTAGAAACCTCGGGTTCGCTAAAACCATCTTCTTCCAACACATCACCCGTTCTCTCACTAATCCCTTCATTAACAAAGCAAGAAGGAGAAAGATGATTAACTTACCTTAACAAGCTTGATTTCTTCTTCTTTCTTCTTCCTTCCAAGCTTCTCTTGCACACTCTCACAGACTCCTTCTCTTCTCCAGTCTTCTTTCACGTTTTTTTCCTCCTCTCTTTCTCTCTTCCACGATTCTTTCTTTTTCTTCTTATTTCAAGACAACATTTTAGTTGTTTTTCCCATTTTCCCCCTTATTTAACTAGTCTTTATATATTTGCCCTTCTTTTATCTTTTAAAACCAACATCTTATACTTCTAACTCCTTAACTAATGATCATGGAAAAATTGATAATACTTCCTTCTATAAAAATGTTCCCTAATGTCTTAATTTTCTAATGACACCAAAATCATTCAATTTGGTTCAGTAATCTGAAAGTTATACCCCAAACATTTCCGAACTATTCTTATGATGAAACAATATTCTGTGCTTAACTTCCATCCAAAAATTGAAATTCTTAGAGACTGAATTAGAACATGATTTCATCATAAATTTGTAGCCCTATGTCTCTAATTTAATTCAAATCACATATCACCCATCTTGTAACTAAACCATTTCCTACTTCATTTCTAATTCAAGAATTCTCCCTTTTTTACACTTATTTAATAGTTCTAATTTCCAAGAAGAGTTTGGGGTCTAACAATTCCCCCTTTAAAGAATTTCGTCCTCGAAATTCTTACCCGAGTGATCAAACAAATGGAGGTAATGTTGTCCTATGTTTTCCTCAGTCTCCCAAGTAACTTCTTCACTCAAATAATTTCTTCCAAATGACCATAGTCAATAGAATCACTTGGTCTTTCAATCACTCATTTAGTCATTCACTTTCTTAACTAGTTCCTCATTATATTTCAAATTACTCACAATCTTTCCACTTCCTGTGTCAATAATACCAATATCATATCATAGTGATATTTCTTATCATATTCACATATAACACATTATGAATCTGAAACATCTTTGTTAGTAATACTAACTCATAAGTCAATGGCCCAGTTCTTAATAACTTTATAAGGACCAATACAATTCAAGCTTAATTGCTACTTTATCTTAACTTGAGCACATCTTGCACTAAATCTAAGCACACCTTGGGAATGATACTCTTAGAAACAATTCATCCTTCATTTCATAGTTCACATCTCTATAGTGTCGGTACACTTAACTCTTATGTCTGTCTCACTATATTCCCATACCTTTGGTATTAATCCACCTAATTCATTCATTTTTCTTGAGTCACTTAATTCCTAATACAGATCAATTTCACTTATCAGCAGTATCACGAATCAATTCTGGCCTTCAACCATCTTTGTCCCTATTTATCCAAATAAAGAGGTGGATGACTCTTTATGTCGTATAACATTGCACGGTATTTTAATGTTATCACTTTGATAATGATTGTGATGCTTAAAGTCAATCAAAGTTGTACATTAATCTCATACTCCTATGAACTCCAAAAATATAAGCATTAAGCATATCTACAACAGTCAAGACTGTTGGCGACTCAAAAGTGTGTTCATTTGCTTTTACCTCCTTAGCCAACAAACGCTATCTTAGCGTATTCCTAGTAGGATGTAAATCGTAAGTTGTAATTTGTGCTTTCTCTAGTAATTTCTTTGCGCAATTGTCTTTATCGGGTGTACATACTTCTCATTTCAATCACAAAGCATCTTTTTTTGATTCAAACTCAGAATTCAAATTTGTTTTCAATTCCTTAATAAGATTCACAATTTCTGAATCCTCAATTTGGTCTTTGTTAATCCTTTTATGTGAAATTCATCTTCAATTCCATAGCAATTTGTACGTTAATTTGACTAAAATTCAACTCCACATTCTACGCTCCTTTTTGCACTAGATCTGATAACCTCAATATCTGAATCCGTGCTTCACTGCTATTGGGGTTTCTGCTTAACGTGTCAAATACAGCTCTAACTTTATTGGGAAATACTCATTTGTACCATTATAATCTTTCAGTACTTTTATCCATTGTCTCAGTCTCGTATTCATTCCTCTCAACTCAATAATTACCTTAAACTTTAATGATCTGTACATTTATATATATCCAAGATGTTTCTGTACATATAATGTTTCCAACACCCAAGCAATCAATATTGTAGCAAGTTTCAATTCATATATCAAATAATCAACCCATGAGGTTTCAATTGTCTCTATGCATATGGAATCACTTTTTATCGTGCTGCATTGGATTTTATCCTATTCTATTATACAACATAATTGTATACTATAAAATATCCAAATCTAGACGATATAATTAATATCGGTGTTATAGTTCCTTGAAATTCTCTTTACTTTCATTATTCATATGATTTATATGTTTTTCCTTAAGTATTCAAACTATTCTTCTCAATTTTTCGAATACATTCAATATATCATCAAAATTGGCTTGGATCACTTTAATCCTCAATATCATAGTACTGTTAAGGCATTTGTTAACTCAACAGATATTGCCAAAACTAACGATTCCTTAAGTAACTAATTCCTCAATTTCCAAAAATTCACTCATGTAGTTAGATACTTTACATCAAACAAAATATATACATTCTTAGCAGTATACTGTACCTCTTATGCTTAAATCTCTACTAGGGATACGACTCCAATATTCACTTTTTGATTCATTACATATTCATTTTTTGATTTGTTCTTTCATTGTTCATTCTTAACATAAAGCATCTAATCTACTTAACCTAATTCAGTGAAATTCTTCTTCGAAAGAAGATTTCTTGCTGCTATCATCTATACTACTCATGCTATAGCGCCTCCTTACCGTAGAGTACCCACCGAGACGCCTGATCGCGGCTTATCGTTCAATATTTAAATTGATTCTTGGAAACCGGTCAAATAAAATTTGTACCAAGAA
>JANKOD010000006.1:6374072-6384678 GCA_026284645.1 Erythroxylum acuminatum | reverse complement strand
ATTCATTCAATAATTAAAATATTATAATTAATTAATTACAATTAAAATTAATTAAAATATAATAAATTAATTAATTAAAATATAATTATTTTATTTCTCAATATTTTTACAAACCAACTACTATCAATATTGATGATAATCATTCTTTCCTCTTAACCAAACATTATAATTATAATGATAATATTCATTCTTATTTTTTACTTTATTTATTTCTATTCTTATTATCATTCTCTCGTGCGAACCAATCATCCTGTTTGGATGAAATATGAGTGAACATGGGTGAAGTTTAGAGTATGGACCAAGTGTTTCCTAGAAAGCCTGATTAGCGATGATCACCAGTAAATCATCTTCTTTCAATGTTCACAGCAAGGACGTTTTGACCCCAACTATTTTCTGAATCCTGGTGATTTTGCTACTAGTTTAAGTGCATAGAGTACAACTTTTAATAAGGCTGAATATAGTTAAACATGTCCATGGCACGTCAACAAGGTTGGAGAAAGGTCAAATATTGATCCTGACCAAACTGGGCTCCACCACCAAGCAAAAAATGAAGGGTTTCTTTTCAAGGTTCTTTTGACCAGTTGAGCCTGAATTCTGACGCATTACTTTATCTGAAAGGCCACTTTGACGCAAGGTGATCATACACCACTTTCTTTTGCCAGGGGCTGAGATTGGTGGAGGATAAAGATCTCAAGATTCCAATCTTAATTCAGCAGAAACTGTTGTTTTCATGTCCTTACACTTGCACATCACAATAGAAGTAAAGGAGGGGGGGAAATCTTCTGATTCTAAAGGAGAAATGATTGGGAGATTCCAGTTCCACCATCGCATCGCTATCGATTCATGGGCTCTGGGGCCTTTCTTTTGAAGGTTGTTGACTCCGTGAGCCCAAGAGCCTCTACCAGTGGATGTTGACCCAAATGCATTTGCCTTTGTGAATATAATTGCACTTCCCCAACTCACCAAACGTAGATGTCTTTTTCAGGCCATTCTCTGATGGAAGGAAAGTAAAAAAGGTCACAGAAAGGTGGTTTGTTTTTTAAGATCCCAAGTACAAATATATCTTACCATAAGTTTCTCCAAATTGTCCACTAAAAAGCAGATGGTTGAGAATTGTTCCAAAAAATTCCATATAAAACTTTAGGATCATAATTATAGAAATGCCATTGGTTGCTTGATCAATCATCATAAATTTGTAAAGCTTTGATCAAGAGCCAATTCATTGTTCCTTTTCACAATAGACAAAAAACAGTAAAGATTCAATGTGGGGATCTATCCATAAATTGAAAACAATGTTGGTGATTTCCCCTATCAATCAGATGGGCAAAAATAGGAGAAGATGATGATGATGATGACCCCCCACCTTATACTTTGGAGTGTGTGGAAAGGAAATGAAAAGCAGGGAGAGTCCAGGACTCCTTTCTTAGGACTCGAAAGAGCCATTAGCTATAGAGGAGAAAATGCACTTGCCTTTCTCAATACCTCTCTACATAGGCATATTGATAGTTTGAGTTTTAGAATAATATTTGAGAGACAATCATGATGTGCTAAGTAAGAAGGTCCAAACCCCTGGACAAGCGACAACTATGCAACTTACAACAGGGTTGTGATTTAGACCTGCCATTAACGTGTGGTTAATGGCAGATTATGCATGAACCTATACCAACCAACCGAAAAAAAAGGGGGAAACACGGTTTTCTTTTCAGGGTTAGTACATATAGTAATCATGGCAATGAAAAAATGATAGTGGAGAAACAGTTATCAAAGCATATAATTAGCAAAACAAGCATATTATGAAAGAGGAAGTTGAAGTTGAAGTTGAAGTTATTATTATTTACTTGTAACTATTGAAGACATATGCTTAGTTAAAAATCGTTTTCAATATTATTTGTTATGGAATCAAACTTTATTTGGTGACTTTGACAGCATAGGGACAGGCGTGTGGGAAAGAGAACAATGGAATGGAGAGCATCTTCTTCATTCGTCAAATACCATATCTCCATCTCCCTGAGATATTTGATCTTCTCTTGCTTTGAGCTGGCTGGGGCTTGACATTTGATACCGTGTTGATATAGTTTTCCCTTATCTTGATCATGAATGAAATTAAATGCATTTGTGCAACAACCAAGATATCAAAAGAGTTTGGCAAAATCTAATGAGCTTATCCACACTATGCTCTTTGAATTTCTTCATATAAACAGAAAAGCCACATGTAGGCATCCAAGTAAAGTCAAAAGCGTTAGGTTTGTGTGAAAAAGGGGTTTTGTTTGTACATGTTGTGTATGTCCATAATTTCCAAAAGAATTAGTTATGTATCCTTTTCTTAACCTATCGTCTTCAAGCAAAATTACGTGTTTGGCATAATTGTCTAATAACGTTAGGCGTAGGTTTTATATGTCTGGCGGCCACATGTGATGTACTACCTCTACCTCTGTTTGTTTCCTCCTACCAAATCCATTTTTTATCATCCATCTTCAAGACAATGTCGGCAACGGAACGTTGTTGTTCTCAATCCTAAGAAACCAATTAATAATACAAGTCTTTCATAAACTCTCCACTAATCCCTGTTTAGTGTTTCTATTCTATAATGTATACATATACATGAAAGTTTTAATGAAGTGGAGCAACACGAGAGAGCATAGCTTAGTGGTTGACCTCGTGCTTAGTTCAGCCATGAATGTGCTTAACATACACAAATGTTATTATAAATTCATAATCAGTGTCAGCCTGTATATTCTTCTTCTTCTTTTTGCTTTTCTCAATAAGCATCCACTCTCTCACTGCACTGCAACGCGACTGGGACTCTGTTTTTTTCAATCACTTGTTATGTTTACTTTGGACGCTCTCTCTCTCTCTCTTTCCCCTCGTTATTTCTTCATTATTATATTTTACAGTTACATTTGGTGACACCAACAGGTTTGTTATTGGTAGACATTTACGTATCCCATCTCCCGTACCCACACATTGATTGGTGTGGCAGCTAGGGCTTCGTCTTTGAGATGGGCATCCACCAATCAGTTCCAATGGAAGGGTTGAATAAAAGCTCTTTATATATATATATATATAGCAAACAGTGGAAGGCATATGTTTAGACAAAATAGGAGGGTTTATCAGCCCTGTTTCTCTATCCATCTCTGAAATGATAAAAAGAGGTGTCCAAGTAGGTAAGATAGGTCCATCAGAGAGCTGGATTCGGCGCTTGACAAATCCAAGGGCCAATATTTCTGAAGGTCTTGTCCCAGTCCTGGTCCTCCATTTGTAAGGTCTTAATCAATTATTTTCTTCCAACTTTTTTCAGTTTTGGGGACAAAGTGGAAAGAAATATACGGGGAAAAGAAGGGCAGAATTCAAGAAAAAAAGCAGAGGCTTGCAGTCTTTGGACACTGGTCATCTAGAGTAGGACTATTCCCACAAAGCAAGTTGGATAAGATGAGAACAAAGTACAGAAAACTCCAAATAAAAGATGTTATTTTAAAGGTTTAAAAATGAGTTGAACCCCACAAGCGCAGATTCACCCACGCCCCTTATCCTTTACCACTGAAAAACAAGTGCATAGCTTTGGAAAGCTATTAGGAACTCCGACCCTTCCCCCCTGAGATGACACTCATGATTTAAGATGGAGAATGATATAGATATACTAGTACTTGGCATGAACCTGTATTGAAGGCAGGTGGATGTATAGTAGTAATTGTGGCTGTGGATGTAATTGTAGTAAGAGGAAAACTCATATTAGCTCTGCTCCACTTTCTACGCAAACAAATAATGGGATAGGCAAAAGAACGAACGCCTTTTGTATTCAATTCTGAGTCAGATCCCACTTTGATGTATTAAGACCTGATTTTACCTTCCTGCCAAAGAGAATACCAACAAAAGGAGGCAGATTTAGAGCATATCACTGCACTGGTATACTTTCGCTTGGCCGCTTCGCAACGCAAACGCAAACCAAGGCAGGGGTTTGACAAATCATCAAAGAGCTGGTCCCACATCCAACTATAGACAAAGGCCCCACTCGAATCCATGATACAAGTCAGAGCACACCAAGAGTGCAATTTTAGCTGCTATTATAAGCCGTAAAAAGATCGGAACGGAGCCGAGTCTCTGAACCTGAGATGGCAAATTGGGAGTGGATCCCCACGCACGCAGTAGAGGGGAAGAGGGGCCTGCAACGTGTACTTTGTACAATACTTTCCACACATAATTAATGGACCTCACTGTCAATTTGATCATTCCACATTCAGAAAAAGAAAAAAAACATGCTACAATTCATGCATATATGCATATTTGGCATTTATTATATCATCTCACATTGGCTAACAATAACAATAATAAATTCAACAGTCAGGTGCTGCTACAACAACACATCTGAAAAAAACAAACTTGATTGAGAAAGAAAGGGGGTAGAGTTGTATCAGTCCTTGGGCATTTAGTTCTCGCCAGCTACAGCTTTTCAGATTACCTACCCTGTAAATCAAAGTAAGACAGCCTAACTTCCTCAAAAGACTGGGAGATTGTTCCTATTGCTTTTCCCTCTTCTTTTTTTTGGTTTCATTCTCCCTCCATCTTGGTGGCTAAAAATTGCTAAAAGAATAGAGCCTCCATTAGTTTCATTTTCCTAATTCTCCAATTCAGCCCTGTCCCCATTTCTTGTTTGACGCACATCACCCACACCAACCCTTTTTTCTGCCAGCCTCCTTGTTTACAAGTGTTACGACCAAATGAATATGAAAACAGAACGAAACACAAAACTTAGAACACAGCAACATCCACTGGTCCAATACCTTACACAGCCCATCTTCCGCATCAATAGAACTCCCTCTATTTCTCAAGAACCAACATAAAGAAGAAATGTGGCCTTTCATAGAGATTTCTGCTCTGAATGTCATCATTAACAGCGCAGTACAAGGACAGAAGTTCATTCAACCTTCTCTGACTAGGTTACACAGACCTTGTGGGTAATCTAAAAGGTACCCACCTGATTCAACTTTCTTGCAATAAATGTCAGTTGCCAATAACAGCCACCGTAAGAACAGCTGAAACAACTTCCATTGCCAAGGATGCTTACAAGATGGAGACAAATTTTGGTGCATCATCCCTCCGCCCTTCAAGAGACCTATACATGTATAATGTCCCAATATTATCATCCATGTCCTCATCATCTTCATGTTCAATCACTTCCACCAACAGAAGGGGTAACGCCCTAGCAATCTCTTGGCAACCATGACGGGATAGCTTACAAGAAGACATCCAAAGAAATCGCATGTTATAATAATGGTGCAAACCTGAGAGAAGAGCAGCATCTCCAAAAGGACTATCTCTAATCTCAAGCTTCTGCAATCTAGAGCAACCCTCAAGCACATGTTTCAGACCCATGTCACTGTCTCCCGCAAAGGCAACTGACAGGGTTCTTACCATTTTCCCATGTCGTCCAATATAATCAAAAGCTTTATCAGTCAATAAGCCAGATACAGCAAGTCGAGTGAGCTTCTTACAATTCATGACAATGGCTCCAAAACCCTCATCCATAGGTTCTCCAGTCGAACGATCAGGCCTATGTCGGCCCATTATACAGAGGCGAAACACCACAAGATCAGGACAGTTCTTCGACATGGCTACAACAGCTGCATTTGTCATCTGTTGACAGAAATACAAAATGGATTGAAGCTTCCTACAACCCTCTGAAATAGCTAGGAGGCCCACATCAGAAACAGGCCCATCAGAGTCCTCTCTCGCATCAAAAGGGAAGACTCGAAGCTCTCGGAGATCCTTGCATGTTGCAGCCACTGCCTGGAGCCCGTCATCACAAATTGAATCCAGTACCTGCAGTTTCCAGACTCAGATTAGCTAAAGAGAAAATTTTCAATGTACCTACAATTCAATAATAAAAACATACCCAGAAAATCTGAAGCTTATGGCAATTACTAATAACTGGTTTGAGCTGCTCTGCACTGATATTGGCATAGCTAAAATTAAGAGAAGTGAGATTGGCACAAACTGGGTATATTGCTGGTAAATAATCCGCTATTATCTCTCTAAACCCAGACAAGCAAATTAAGGATTTGCAAGCAGCAAATGCAGAAATATAATCCAATTCTTGTTCACTCTGGGCCACATCCTCTGGGGGACTAAACGAGCCTGTCCCAAGATGTGTCAGCTGTGGAGCTCGGACCATCAGGCGGTATAATTGCCCAATTGATACATATCGGTTCAACCTAAGTTTCTTCAAAGAAGGGGACCTTGAGACCAACCTCTCCAATGCATCATAGTTGATGGGGCATTCCACACAATCAAAAATCAGAGATTCAAGACTCGTTTCACCCTCTGGAAAAAATGATATCCAATCAATCTCATCATCTGCCACCTCAGACTCAATCAGATCAAGCACTTTCAATTGTCTGCATCAAAGGAACAACCCATAAAATGCAGTAAGTCCACCTATGAAGGAGCAGCTTTTCAAATTGCAAACCATAGTCAAACCAAAAAACTTCACTCGCTATCCAAAGTACCCAGTGAACCGTCATCAAGACATGTATTGAGATAAAAATTTCAATGTAAATCCAAAATATTGATTCCCACCACACTAAACCATCAAAAAAATTTGACTGACAACGGATAAAGATCGAAAAAGCTGTATCTAGATAAAAACCTAGAAAGCGATTCTGAAAATTGTTTGTAATTCGTCTTTACGTCAAACAAACAACTATAACATAAGCTTTCAAATATTGTCCTACACGACAGAATCGCAACCCCAGAACATAAACAATATAATCAGATCTAACAAGGCAACAAACGCACACAGAAAGTGTAAAAATTGAAAAGCACATACTCCAAAGAAACCAACAGACCTGCATCCGCTAGCAACAATAGCGAGGCCACCAGTACCAAACCCATCACAGCAAACAAGCACAAGCTCTTTAAACCCCAAGAACGACTCAGCAAGAAGATTGAGATCATCATCAGTAACAGACATGCGCTTAAGGTGAACCTTCTCTAGCCAAGGGTAGGCTTTTGCCATGGTAGAGACCCAAGGAGCGAAGTGAGCCCCCCAATTCCGCGGCATGAGATTGAAGTCAGCGAACCGGGGCTTTCCCTTGACAGTCACGGACCTGACTCGTGTGAACCGTGACGTGGCGCGGCGAGGGGACACGGCATAGCAGTTGCCAATGAAGAGGTCGGATCGAGTGAGCGCCTCCACACGACACCATGACCTGCACACCAATGACGCCGCGTTACGGTCACGCCGTGAAGTCAAGAACCATAGCACGTTCTCAAGCACGTTCTCGAGCACCTGGTCGGCAAACGGCGCCTTTTGGTCGGGGACAGAACTGGGTCCAGAAGAACTCGAACCGGAAGAGCAAGTTCGGGTCTTGGTGGAGCATAAGTCGGTGGGACGGACGGAATCGAACAGCGGAGATCGGTCGTCCTCCTCGGACATTTGAGCGCGATCCTCCCTGTTGAAGTCTTGGTCGCTCTCCGCTGCTCCTGATCTGGGCTTTTTGTTGTTGAGGATCATAAAAAAAAAATCTTGGATAGACAAAAGGAGGAAGAAGAAAGGGTTGGTCTTGATTGGAAGTTTGAAGAAAGATTAGATTTTTAGACCATGAAATCAAAAAAGAGGGGAAAAAAAAGGAGAGGCTTTTGAAGAGTGAGGGAGAAGGAGAGAAATAATGCGTGTGAGAGAGCAGAAAAAGGCGAGTGTGGGAGGGATGGGAAAAGGGGGATTTAGTTGAAGTTGAAGTTGAAGTTGGGTGTTTTTAATTTATTTTAGCATAATGGGTGACAAAGAGAGTGTGACTGAAGAGTTGGCTGTGATGTCTGATCTCATGGACCGACTGAGCATTGGGATTCTCCATGCTTCTTTCTCTCTCACACACATCTGCAATACCCAGTGGCTCCTCTCCTCCATTTTTTACAAGCTTTTGAGTTGGTTTATGTAGACTAGTGTTTAATGAATTTGTATTTTTGGCGTGTGGGAGTGGGAAACTACCGCATGACAGGGCATAGCTTTACTTGAGGTCATTTTCACAAAAGCCCAATGGAGAATTGGTATGGTATGGTATGGACCAATTTAAGATAATCAGAATCATTGACTTATTAATGAAAAGTGAAAAACACTTCTCCAATTAATACAAACCTCATGACAGTGACTCACTCAATTTGAGCTAACATATTCCCACACCAATATTAACTAATTAGTACATATTATATAAGTCAATGAAAATATCAATAATGAAAACTCCTAATCCTGTACGGCACTGAGATAGGTTTCCCTTCACGCGCCACAAGATCGCGTTATCCAACTTTTCCAGTAATATAATATTTTATGACCCACTGTTCCCTCCCAGCCTATCTCTTGTTGTTGTGTGGTGAATACTGAATAGCGGAAAAATGAAAAAAGGAAAAAGGGAAGATAGCACATACAATAGCAGATGAAATTGAACTATCCTCTTTTATTTTAGTTGCTTGCTGAGGTGAGCACAGTTTGTCGTTCTTAGGCCTTTGGATCTCCTACCGAGTAGTGAGTCACTACTGATTGTTTTAGGCTGATGTATGGGTGCATCCAAATCAGGTTCTGGGTCAGAAGCGTCTTCGTTCCTTGTTTTGGGTTAGCCTATCCTTGAAAGCCTTCGTGCCTTCTTTTAAGAAGGAAAATATGCTAAATGAGTTACTATGAAAAGCTGTCAAAGCATATGTTACAAATAAACTGGCTTCAGTTTGAAGAAGTTTCCAATGAAGGAACAATGTGCGGCACTGGCACCAGTAAATATATAATTATCAATTATTGGGAACAGTAGATTAACGTCTCAAAGCTGCGTAAATAAAAGCTTTTGACAGGGGAGGAGAGCTTCAAGATATATCCCATGTCGTGGAGAGATCAACCATATAAAACAAAGAATGATGGTTACTAGCACTAGCAGATGGTTAATCAGATTATGATTGACTCCGTATAATTTTAGGCCACATTAGAATCCAAAGTCATTTGGCGGTATTAAGAGGAATTTGAGAAAAGCCATGTGTTCAGCAGCTAAAGCGACGAAGAAGGCTTGGAGGTTTTTCTTAAAATTGGGTCTCAAGATTAGCTCCTGTGTTCTGTCTAATTTTTTTTTGATAAATAAAAGAGCTAACAACTAGCTAGAATTAATAACAGGATTAATGTGCCGAGTGCGACTAACACCCATGCGATCATTATTAAGAGTTTGCACTATAGCATTCGGGGGTTGTTGAAAAATCATCATACCCAAAGATACCTCAGGCTTGATCCGAGCCATAGCATCAGCTGTAGCGTTTCCCTCTCTAAAAACGTGATGAATCTTGACTTGTCAACTGCGTGACAACAGCTCCCGAATGCTGCAGATGAGTGCATTGTCCGTACTCTCCTAAGTATGGTTATTGAGCCATTGAATCACCAACATGTTGTCACTCTCAACCTCGACCTTGTTGATGCCCATTCTCCAAGCGATGTGCAAACCATCGAGCAGCCCCCATAATTCCGCATTTGTAACCGAACAGATTCAAAGATTGTGAGCAAAACCAGCCAGCCACGAACCCTTGGTGCTACGTAAGACACCACCCGCAGCAGCAGCCCCAGTCAACAGATCGACGGCGCCATCCACATTCAACTTGGTCCATCCCGATGCCGGAGGCTGCCAGCAGACCTGCATCGGAACAGCGGCAGCCCTACGCTCCGGTTTCATACTCGAAGCTTTCACTTGCTTAGCCCACCCTTGGCCCTAAATTACGATAGCCTCCGGACCTGTACTAACACCTTCAAAAACAAATATAAACATTAGTCTTAACGGTGACTGATTTATGAATTCTTTAAGATTTTAAAACATGAATTATTAAATCATATAATTTACCAATTGTTACATGCTATTATTTATTTATCTAATGTACATTCAAAACATGAATCTCTTATTATAGAATAAGAATAATAGCCACTTTTGTTTCAAAAAAAAAAAAAGAATAATAGCCACTTTTAATGTCCTTTCCTCTTTTAAATTTGTACATTATTGGTGCAAAGATTAAAGCTTGGTAGAGTACACCTGAAAGGTAATTAACAAGATGGCACATGAGACCAAGTTTTGATCAATCCTGAACTAAGAATATTGATGCAAAACCACATTAGTGGCTGGCGTCTAAATGGATGGAGACCGTTACTTTATTCGTGCTAAATATTGAATACCTAGTTAAGTATCACGCCACATGGGGACCATAATATGAGCGGAGCTCGTAGCTCTTGGTCTCAAAATCTGCATCATGATTAGCCCTCTTGTATGTAGTGCTGATTGATAATGATCATCAAGTTGAGAATAGAGGGTTTTCTGGCCTTTAACTCTTTGCTGCTACTAAAAGGACAACATCAAGATCTCGTAAAAGTAGCATAGATCTGAAGCTTCATCTTCTAACAACAAGAAGTTGATTTGTAGACAACGAGAGGTGGATCAAGTGGTTCAGATCTCTCCCTTAAGACTCTCCCTTAGGGGAGGTCTTGAGTTCGAGTCACCACAAGGAGGAGAAATAGGCATTTCCTATTGATGACCCTCTAGCTCCCTGGGCATAGCTCTCTGATCGGATCAATTACGGACGTCTCGCTTCCAGCGGCAGT
>JANKOD010000006.1:6354713-6365468 GCA_026284645.1 Erythroxylum acuminatum | reverse complement strand
TATAATAGCAGTGTAATCACTGGTTTACTATCAATAATATACTAGTCTTTAGCTTATTAAGCTAGAGGTTCCTAACATTGGTCCGACCTGCCGGATCCGAGGGGAGGGGAGAATCAGTTTTCGGAGGACTTTCACAAACACTAACATACCTTGATGCCACCGAAGATGTCGGACAAAGTTGAGCTATTGGAAACTCGTATGGCTAGTCTAGAAGCTGGGGTAGAAGAAATGCAAACATCCATGCGAATGGCCTTGATGGAGATGCAGTGATACTTGCTGCTGGAGATGAGCAAGATGATGGGCAAAAGACCGGAGGAGGGACAAGGTAGTGGCGATGCCTCAGGGAGGGGCAGACTATGGATGGTGAAAGGCGACGCCCAGCTCCAATGGAGCATTCAGATGACACGATGGAGGAGTATCGGATGTCAGTCCGCAAGGTGGAATTACCCATGTTCGATGGGTTTGATCCAGTCGGATGGATCACTAGAGCTGAGGTGTATTTTGAGGTCCATAACACCTCAGAAACAATCAAAATGAAGCTTGCTCTTCTAAGCATGGAAGGTTCAACCATACATTGGTTTAACCTTCTTCGGGAAACAGAGGGGGAACTAGACTGGGAGAAGTTCAGAAGAGCTCTAATAGATCGTTACGGAGGGCGAAGATTTGAGAACCCCTTTGAAGAGTTGTCGGACTTGAAACAGACGGATTCAGTGGAGGAGTATATTGAGATGTTTGAGTTTATTTCATCGTAGGTGGGGCATGGAGGAGCAGTTAATGGGGTATTTTATGAGTGGGTTAAGAGCTGACATTCGAAGGAGGGTGAGAACGTTCGGACCTTTGAACAGATATCAGATGATGAAGATTGCGAGGGCGGTAGAAAAGGAGGTGAATGGCGAACTGGAGGGAGGAGACGTGACTGGGAATCGCGAGCACACCTGGCACCCACACCACGGACAAAATATGAGGTGGAACGCTCGGGTTGGGCCGACCCATCATCGTGAGATGGAGGGTCCAAACCCAATGGGTCGGGGGCGATCTGGGAATGGAACCGGGGCTGCGAGACATCGAGAAATGTCGGGAGGGCTAGCTGAACCACATGCGTCGCCCAGAGAAGCCACGCCTCTACCGGCGACACCCACCAGAAGGCCAGATGGTGATCGGCGAGGACAGACAAAAAAGAATACGGGTCTGCGTCATCTGTCCTACCATGAGTTAATGGACCGCAAGGCTAAAGGCTTGTGTTTCCGGTGTTGAGAGAGGTTTCATCCTCTTCATCAATGTGCTGAAAAGCAATTAAGGCTACTGATCTTGGACGATAACGAGACCTTGGTTGAGAATGGGGAAATAATTGCATTGGAAGCAGAAACTGAGGAGGAGAATGATATAGCTTTAGAATACCGAACCATGGAAGTGTTGGGAGAGAATGGAGCACTTTTACAGGAGAATAAACCTATGCATTTGGCTGGAAAGTTAGAGGGAGCACCAATTGATATTCTAGTAGATAGTGGAGCCAGCCATAACTTCATCTCTCAAGAGTTGGTGAATGGGTTGGGGCTGACTATCGGGACAAGCAAGACATTGGAAACCAGACTTGGAGATGGCCATCGGGTGACTACTCAAGGGAAGTGTTTGGAAATTCCTATTCGAGTGGGAGAAATGGAGTGGAAGATTGATGCTTATGTCTTGGACTTAGCAGGAATGGATGTGATATTAGGGATGGCTTGGTTGCAAACCTTAGGAAAGGTCATGGTTGATTGGAAGGAGATGACCATGCAATTCCAACATGAGGGGCAAAAGGTGCAACTTAGTAGGGAAGCAGTGGGCAACTACACAGCTGAAGCAAACTTGCTAGAAGGTATGGAGGTCGAAGTGGAGGATAGGGTGGAACCAGATTCTATGCTAGCCAGCAGAGTTATCTCCAAGGAGGGACACTCAATTGGGCAGTGGTTGGTTCAGTGGCAGGGCAAGCCTATAGGGAATGCTACTTGGGAAGATGAAAGTGTTATTCAGAGCCAATTCCCTCATTTCAGCCTTGAGGACAAGGCTGATCTTCTAGGAGGGGGCAATGTTAGGATCCATGATAGCAATTAGCAATAATATTAAGCCTAGGTTAGGGAGGGTGTATTCACGTAGGCAGAAGGAGGGTGATGTCAGAGTTAGTTAACACATGGGCTGAGGTGGCACAAGGCATAACAGAATGTATGGCAGACTGTACGTGGGGTAGCATAAGAGGAGGGGGAGTGAGGAGAGAGAGCATTCTGGAAAATAGAAGAAGAATATTGTAGACAGAGAGCAATCATTCTCTCTGAGGAGCTTATTCAGCTCTGGTTAGGAGCAAACCTGCTCTGGATATATTGTAGTGCCTAACACATTACAGATATATAAATAATATAGCAAAACTCAGTATTCTGAGTTTAGAGTCCTAACATTATGAGACCTACTTCTATTTAAAATATATAAAAATAATCTCACGTTAGTATTGACGAAGCATTTAACTGATGAGGAGTTAATTTTGTTAAATTCTTCATCCATTTGAGATCTGTTTTGAAAACGTTGGGATTTAATATGAACGCTTTGAAGTGTTAATGTTCAAGTTGTATTATGTTGTAAATGTTGAGGTCTAGAATACACTTTTAGCCTTTAAAAAAAAGCTGACATAGGTCAACCTAACTCCACGGAAGGTCAATCAAATTTCTTAAAACACGTTTTAAAATTTTTTTCAAGTTCCTTCAAATATCAAAATACACTTATTTGACAAAAACTTATTCAAAACTATATTAAAACTTTTCTAAAAGTATTTAGATGCATGAAGGGATTTTTTAAAAATTAAAACTACTTATTCTCTTGATTATGAAAAGATTTATGAATTATGCACAATAAAATGATTATGCAATGTTTGAACCAAGATAGTGTTATAAGAAAGATTGCAGTGATTTGTTAAATATAGAAATGTTTGGTCCACTTGACTTGAATGGCCTTGAAGCTATTTTGAATTGTATTTGTACTCTACTCATTTTGCTCAATTCATTCAATTGGCTTTTTTATTTTTTTCCCCTTTCATTAAAAATTGATCTTTCACTCTTTTTTTTCTTTCATTACAAAAGAGCTGTTATTGTCACCAAAAATAAATTCATTAATGATTCTCATCATTTCTTGTTAGTATTACCCTATTTAATGAAGAATCCATTTTAAGCCGTTTTAGAGTGATGATATAGTCTTTTTGAATTGCTGCTGGGGAAATTCCATTGTTCATCTTCTATCATCTTTAAGTTAGCTTTTTTGGAACTAACTTAAAGAATTCTATGTGCTTAGAGATTATCGATGGTGATGGTGTTCAAAATTTGGATCTTCAATTCTGGCAGTAGCAGTAACTATTCATTGATTGCTTTTACCAATGCAGTGCTCTAGTTCTAAATTGGCATGCTTTTGTTCTATGTGTAATTTGCCCAATTGATAATTCTATGATATCTCCCTCTAATTTTTTCTTTTTCAAATGATTAGCAAGAACTACAAGATTTATTTCTTGCTCCGTAATGTCATGAACTTTTACCCTCTTGAAGAGCTATTACATTCTTGTCTTGGTGGTAGCAATACTATGTTGGTGCTCATGGTTTCTGAAAAACAAAATTTAGTCACTTATAAACAAGTATTCTGAGCCTCTTTTTGTTTCTCTTCCCTTTTTCTGTTCAGTGAAAACGGGCCCTAGTTTTGCCGATGCTGCTGTGGGAAGAATTGCTCAAGGAACTAAAGTTCTTGCGGAAGGTGGTT
The DNA here is from genome assembly GCA_026284645.1 of Erythroxylum acuminatum. Taxonomy (NCBI): domain Eukaryota; kingdom Viridiplantae; phylum Streptophyta; class Magnoliopsida; order Malpighiales; family Erythroxylaceae; genus Erythroxylum; species Erythroxylum acuminatum. Next base: position 6,361,700 of record JANKOD010000006.1, on the reverse strand, counting down.
ATGAAAAGATTTTTCCCGAAAATTTTGAGACTGTTCCTGGGGAGAAACTTTTGAAGACATATGCGTGCTACTTATCCACTTCTGCTGGTCCAGTTATGGGAGTGCTCTATTTGTCAACCGCAAAGTTCGCATTTTGTAGCGACAACCCATTGTCTTACAAAGTTGGCGATCAAACTCAATGGAGCTATTATAAGGTGTGCTCATTTTGCTTGTCACGACTTGAAATGGTCGTCATTATTTATCTAAGCTAGAAGCCTTTCTTTCATGTGAATTTACATAGATGTACATGGATAGATTTTTTAACATCTAGATTTGTGCTGTGCAAGCACTTCTTAGTACATTTGGTTCTTTACTATATAAAAGTTCATATTTCCACGAGCTCCTGACCCACTAGATTCATCTGATTGCAAGCCTGTATATTTTGCATCTACTTCGATGTTATCTTGATGCTGAGCCTCCTAGAAGATGTTATGGTCATAGTTGGGATTTAGTAGATTGTTAATTTGCAATCTTAAATATTTCCAATTTACCATTTTCCCTAGTTCGACGATCAAAGTTCCTCACAAGGGGTAAAGCTTACAGTCGTTGAGGGTGTTTTTGCCAAATAATTATCCGTATGCATGCCCTCTGGCACTATTCCTGTATTCTTTTTATGGTCCACTCCTATCCTTTTTCCTTTCCTCCACTCGGCTGCCTGGCATCTCTCTTAATGTCGTATGATGAAGTTGCTTATCTTCCTCTTTAATGACTTGGTGTTTGATTTCTCTTTGCGCATAGGTTGCTATTCCACTGCATCAGGTGAAGGCGGTAAATCCATCAACAAGCAAAGTCAACCCAGCAGAAAAATACATCCAGATCATCTCCTTGGATAACCATGAATTCTGGTTCTTGGGATTTGTGCACTATGACAGTGCTGTGAAAAATCTGAAAGGATCATTGCAGCAACCTACCTTCTGATGACATTAGTATTATGGCGATTTCGTGCAGATAAAATTATTGTGCGTAGAATTTGGAATAGACGATTTGTTTGTCTTTTTTTTTTTAATTATGTTGCCAATAGATTTCGTTGGTTGTAAATATATATACACGCATGTTTGTTATTGTCAAGATTAGTAGTTAATGTGATGACACATTTGAGCTTTACCTTTTCAAACATAAAGCACTTCCTCTCCTAAGAAAAACACACTAAAATAAAGAAGAAAGAAGACAGAAAAAAGGAGGCTATTCGTCTTTTCTACAAGAGAAGAGGTCATTGGGAGCATTGCTTTGCATGTATGGTAAAAAATCTCTGCTAGGTTTGATTAGCAGGGAAATGTGAATGAGCTAAAACGTGGACAGGCCTGGTAAGTAAGGAGTCAGGAATTGTAGGTAGTTGAGCTTGCTTTTTGGATTGGCCATGACAAAATGGTGCGGACAGCTTACCTGTCTGTCTGTACCCCAACTGGCAATCTGAAAAGTGGAAACAGAACACCGTCAGTGGGACTGGCTCATAACACTTACAACTTCATCAGTTGTGTGGGTCACTGTTTAGGGTGTGTTAGACGCAGTTTGGCTCTCTTGTTGGAAACAGCTTCTTACTGTGGAGCCCTCACCGTATCACCAATATGGTCTCTTGACTACTCTCTACGCCCCTGAAGTTTCGAAATACTCCAACTTATATGCAATTTTATTTATTTAACTAAAGACGATCAGGAGAAAATTAATCTCCATAACTAAGTAAATAAATAAATAAGAACTCATCAAAACCATACAATTCTTCGAAGGCCATGTTGACTATCTCTTAAAAAATCTACTAAATCCTTAAGCATTAAGTCATATATGTACCAAGCAAAGGATATTTCTTGTTTCCTTCAATAAATAATTTACCTATATTAAATTAACTTTCAAACTCTAGCACATGAGTTTTTTTTTTAAGTTGAAAAATGATTAGTGATACAAATGGATTATGCAAAATTATTAATACATTTTTTCTTTTAATAAAATTCCCTTGATGAAAATATAAGATGGTTTTTCAGGTGTTGTTTTGTTATTTGGGTTTTGTGAAACCCTGTTTTTTTTTTGGGTAATCAGTGAGTACATATTTTGCATAATTTCTAAAAAATGATGGTAGCACGTTTTGGCAAAGATTTGATAAAACCAAATTGTCTAGGAAATTAGCTAAGGCACCAAAAGATTAAGTTGTCTATTTTGAATAAATGCAGTAGCATTCACAATTGGAGTGATGGAGGATTTGTCGCAGCTGAGAACTCAAGTTCATGACTGGCTAAAGCACATTTAAGCCCTTGAAAATGACAGTTATTTTCTGATAATTTATGTTAATTGTTCCAGTTAGTTAGTTATATCAGTTAGTTAGTTATATCAGTTAGTCAATTATGTCGCTTAGTAAGTTATGTCAGTTTGTTGATTAAGTTAGTTGATAGTTACTGGTTCTCAACAGTCATGTCATATTTGCAGATACTTATTTGAATAAGTTTAGGACCTAAGCAGTTATAATGGTTGATGGAAAACTATCATTAACTTCCCTAGCTGTTGGTTTATATACACGTGTAATGTAAGGTAGAAAAGGGTTGGTTTAACCTTTTTTTTTTCCTAACCCTCGTCTTATATAATATCTGTTATGATTTGATTGAGTTGTTTGGTTGTGTGTAAGTTTTAATTATTAACATTCGATAATCCGCAAGCACACGATTCGTTAGCGTAGTGTCAAAGGTGTCGATCCTACGAGGAGGTAGTCAATCTAATCTTAAAATCTAAGGCCAGAAATAATAACAAAAATTCAAGATGCAACGAAACTAAAAACGAGAATTTAATTCAATCAATCAAATTAAGAATCAAACACGAAATACTAATTATTAAGCAATTGCAACACACCCAAGAATCAACCGAAAGAAATTACCAATTGAGAGAAAGAAAATTTTACTTATCCTTAATGATAACCTAACTGATTATGAATTATCAAATTGTTGGTTCTAGGCTATCCTAGGTTGATTATTCTTTCTCGAGTTATAACTATTAATCCTAAATCATAAACCCTAATCAGATTATGAAAGTTGCAATTTCTCAATTCATAACCTATCCAAACCCTAATTAGTTTTGAAGTTCTCTAATAAACTATCGGAAACCTATACAAGATCTCTTTTTGCACAATTTCTCGATCTGATTCAACTCTTGTTCTATTAAATCACCTAACTCTCATTAGTCTAATTTAATCGTTTTTCATTCGATTCACCCTCTCAGTTTATTATTGAATTATTCAATCACATAATCAAACCACAACAAATCCAATAAACACATAAACAATCATATTTTGATTAATTCAATAATAAAATACCAAAGGCGAGTTTAGAACATCCTCAACATTATAGATTCTATCATCAACTATTCAATCCAATTATATACAATAATAAAACTGAAATTAAATAGGAAATACAATCTAAATGGATGATGGGACGCAACAATGTCAGGAAACTTCTGATCTGGGAAGTATTTCGAGTCAACTTCTTCTCCTCTTCTCTCTTCCTTCTTCTCTTCTTTTATCTCTCGATGATTTCTCTCTGGGGTTTCTCAGGGTGGCTTATGCAAAAACTCCTCCCTGCCTCTTTTCATATTCTTTAAATATCCTCTTGTGTTCTGAGCAGCCTTACGGTTTTTTCCAGAGTCCAAAAGGTCCAAACAATCCCTTGAAACTTGACGTTCTTGAGTGTTTACGCGTCTGCCCGATGTAGGTCACAATCGTGGGCCACATCTGAGCCTTTTGTCACGATCTTGGCATGCATCGTGGGCTGTTCCTTGAGCTTCTATCACGATTGTGGCATGCAAGCCACGATCGTGGGCCAACTCTGGTGCTTTTGTCACGATCACGGCCTAACATGCCACGATCGTGGGCCGTTAATTCGCTCCGAATATCTGCCAAACTTTTCTGTTCTTCGATATTGACCCTAAAACACTAGCAAACACATCAAAGTACTTCAAAATTATAATATTTAAGCTCAAAGACTTGTACTAACCTATAAAACACTTAAAACATAAATAATTAACAAAATAACACAATTCTAACCTAAACACATACTAAACAATTGAATTAATGGTTAAGCATATATCAAACTATGCCCTAAAACATGATGCAATTTACACTTATCAACATCCTCAAACTTAAACCTTTGCTTGTCCTCAAGCAAATAAGACAACAAACACACAAAATCACATAGCACACAATGCAATAATGAGACAATGGCTTCAATTTCATAAAATAAATTTAACTTTAAACACAATCATTCAAGTTATTTCAAATCATTAACATGCAAAATCTGCATCTAGGAGCTTTGGACTAAACATATATATTAATCAAAACCCAAATGTCAAGTAATTCACCCTTTTCAATTGTACACACACATTCTAACTACTCCTAAGTACGTTTTCATGAAAAGTCAAGCTATTTACAAGTTCAGTAGGATTTTATTAGAAAACATTTTTTATTTACTTATGTAGACATGGACCTAGTTTTTTGTACGGAGGCAAACATTGATGATGAATGTCGATCTAGTTATTTAACTAAGTCATGTTTTTATTAGGCTGCTTGGCTGGAACATCATTATAGTATTTTGACGCGAAGGCACACATTTGTGATACGTGTCAATCCGGTTATTCGACTACATCACGTTCTCAACTGGCTACTAGTTCTATTTATAACCCGAAGGCCAGCAAAATAGTTATTTATTTAAAATTAACAAACACATTTCTATGCTAGAAAATCACTAATGGTCTACATTAATACCGCTCTCAACACAAAATTCTGTTTCAAAGACACATCATATATCTGAACACCATATGCCCAAAGATGCTGCAATTATGATATCAATGATTGTAAGAAAATATCAATTTTATGCTTCGGATTTGAACGACCTGGCATAATCACTGTTAAGAACATATATGCGTCCTTCATACACATCTATAGGGGAAAATTATAAGGAGTTATTATGATTGGCCAAGATGAATATTGCTAGCCGGATTGACCAAAAGGTTGGAATTCATCCGTCGATAATCCCAATCTTACATTTCGACTTTCTGCTGCAAATTCGAGATAGGTATCATTGAAATGTTTCCACGCCAGTGCATCTGAAGGATGACTCATTATTCCATCTTCCTGTTCATGTTGATGATGCCATCTCATGTGCGATGCAGTTACGTCAGACACATAGAGTCTTTGAAGTCTTGGAGTTAGCAGAAAATAGTACATCCGCTTCCAGGTTACTAATTTCTGTTTCATTGAACGCTTTCTAAGCTTGAACCTTGGTTGACCACAAAATTTGCACTCTTCTAATTCTACATCATCTCCCCAAGACATCATACATCCCAATTTGTAACAATCAATTTTCTCCATAGGTACACCAAGACCCCTAACAAGTTTTTTCATGTCGTAAAAACTATCAACCATTGTATAATCAGGATGTAATGATTCATTATACCACTCAAGAATTTTATCAAAACTTCGATCCGATATATGTCCTTCAAACTTTATGTTCAATATTCGTGCAATTGAAGACAATTGGGTCATTGTCTCACAATTTGGCCACAACTCTTAGTCTGCTGCCTGTAGTAAGTCAAAAAACTACTTTGCCTGTGGGTTAGGTTCTTTTTCAAGATTTTCCATATTTTACTCAAAGGTATTACAACTTGCATCATATACAATTTGCATGACTGAAAATCAAATTTTCAGTCTCATCCACATAATTTGTTCGATATCCAATCCCCCCTTTCAAACTCATTGAAGTTGATAGACGATTCTGCTTGATTACCCCTTGAGGTGCTACAAATGCCAGGTTTCCCATGTCGTGTCCACTCAAAATAATTGGGGGACAAACCCCTTTCTCAGCAGCTGCCCATTAACTTTATCAATCGGAAAGAAACATTTGTGTTTGCACTTTCTACAGGGACATCTGATATTCGGCCCATCCATATATGTAGGTTGAGAACATTCATATTGAATAAAAGCTTCAACTCCGACAATAAATTCAGGATTAATGTAACCATCAAGTGTTAATCGTCTATACATCCAAGATCTATCAACATAACTTATTTCTACAAAACTGTTAATTTAATATAGTGAATCATGAGTTAGTATCATTCATGTCCGCCAAAAATTACTTGACATGTAAGATTAGACTTGTGACTCGGGACAACAAGTTTTGGTTGTGACTCCTAAGCTCCTCGTATTTTTCACCGATAAGCCTTACAGGAGAAATCATCACGAATTTTGGGTTAACATTTATGGGTTCAAATCTACAAAATGAACCTATACTAAAGATCTCACATATATGTGAGAAGATCTTTTTAATAATTAAAAATCCTATATTAAATATTTACTACTGCAAAATATAATAAGTATTCATCAAAATATGAATACTTATTTTAATAAAATGTTTAAATGTTGGGACCCGTTTCCGAGACCCAACCGACGAACGAAATCGAAGCGAAAACGAATGGGAACGATTTTCAAAATCGAAAACAAACGAAAGAAATTTCGAAGCGGAAACAAATCTAGGCGGAATCGAAAGCAAATCGAAGGATTAATCCGAAATTGATATAAAATTTTTCTTTTTCTTTCTCTTTCTTTTGATGCCATCGATGCTCAACAAATTTCACTTTTATAAATTTCCCAATCCCTCAACACAATCATACATCATCGGACCTACTGTCCGGAATCCATATGCAACTCAAACACATTTCTAAATCTATCACTTCGATAATTCTCACATGTCCAATCATACTCACATATTATCCTCATCCATAACCCATAATCATACACCATATTTATAAATCAAATACTTACATAAGTTACATTACATTACTACTTACAACACAATCATTGGCAATTTAAGCCATATACACACTTAGTACAAAATCCGAAACATATACACAAATAAGCAAAATCTTCTCTTGCTTACACCCGATCTTCTTCTCATCACCTGTGGATGGGAATGAAGGGGG
>JANKOD010000006.1:6319349-6329830 GCA_026284645.1 Erythroxylum acuminatum | reverse complement strand
ATAATAATAAGTACAAAATGTATAATAATAATAAATTTTAATAATAATAAATACAAAATTTATAATAATAATAATAACAACAACAACAACAACAAAATTTATAATAATAATGATAATAATAAGATAATTAATTTCGTTTAATAAAAATAATAATAAAAAGAAAAAAAATGAAAATAATAATAATAATAATAACAACAACAACAACAACAACATAAGGGATTCCATTAACTATTTTTTTCCTCTTAGTTCTGTTGCTGGCATTAATTGGGTGTTGGACAAAAGTCTGGAGACGGAGACAAAAGTTTTTGTCCGTCCTTATTGAGAGGAACAAAAACTTTTGTCCCTATCATCCGAGGACAGAGGACAAAAATTTGGAGACAGCAACCAAACATAAGGGAGGGACAGGATTTTTTTGTTTTATCTTTTGTCCCCACTAACGGGGATAACAACCAAACACTACGCTATAGAACGTTTTAGATTTGAGTTCCTTACCAATTCTGCCCACATACTAAATAAATTTACTTCCAAAAATCTCTACAGTGATGAATCATCACACTATAATTATACAATAGTACCAAAATATATATGATAATGATTCATAATGTAATAATTTACATAAGGGATTCTTAGAATAAAATACTTAAAATATTATTACCAATTTGTAATCATTTTTTATTAACGTGCATCTTATTTGTTGTTAATTTTAATTATAAATTATTGTGAGAGTAGTTGAAAAAATAATATGATATTTTAACATAGCATTTTTATTTTGCTTTTCTCAATAATTTTATATATAATCTGTTGAAAAATTAATTGTAATTGAACTGAAAAATATTTTTACAATTTCTCGATCATACCTCTTTAATTAAATAACTTAAAATGTATGAATTATAAATAAAAAGATTGAAATATATTTGATTCATATTTTTGCACAAATTTTTCTTTTTAATTTGTCAACTACAAGTTATTCACTTGTCTAACTTTTAACGATATCTACAAATTAGAGAAAAATAAGTCAAACATTTTCTAGAAGAAGGGTAAGAGTGCTAGATCTCTAATGTCTTTTTTTTTTAAATTAAAAAACACTATAAGATTTCTTTTCACTAATTATAATTATAATTTAATCTTTATAAAAACCAAATATTTCATATTTGATTCTTGAATTTTCTTAAACTTTAAAGTTAGGTTCAACTTAATTTGAATTATTTTTTCTCTTTTTAACTATTTTTATATGTGACTCGTTAGGTTCTTAATATTTTAGAAATAATTATACATTATAAATTCTAATTTTAATTATAATTCATAATTACAATTAGATAAATTAGAGCTATGTTTAATTTATCTTAAAATTTTTAATTAAATAATTTATAATTATAGATCGTGATTGATGTTTAATAACATACCATAACTACCTAAATATTAAGAATGTTAAAGTGATTTGACTTAACTTGTCAACATATAATTTAATACTTTCATCATTCAGTATTCCAATTAGACACATAGTATAAGATTAGTGTATACTCTAATTAAATTCAATCATATTCATTCCTGCTAATTAGCAATTAATTTATAATTGATATTTGAAAAACATCGTTTTTCAATTCTTAATTCAATCTAACTAGAGAATTCCTTAAATCATTATTAATCAAGAATATTTGAACATCCTCTCTAATTACTTTAAGAGGACCCATATTTTATTAACTTATTCATCTATCTCTATATAGTTTATACTATATTAAAATACTATCAACTGAGCTACTCTAAATAGAATAAGTCATAAGTAGCATCAAAACATAATAATTTTCATATGAGATACCTTTACAATATCAAGTCTAAGGATCAATTACACAATCATCATAATGAGAAAATTTATAAACAAACAAGTAAAGTTCTATTTGGGATTCTCATAATTAGGACAATTCAGTGAATTTATTCTCTAATAAGTACCCATAAATTTGTTTAAATATCTTTGTACTTTATCCTATGAGATCGACTACTTCCTTTATAAGGATGAGGAAGAAACATGATGCATGCTGGTCTTTTTACTTTATTAATATATAATCTTAATAGAGAAATGACTAAGAACAATTTAAGGATAATGCATAAATTTAATATGGATCTTATACTTATAATCCCATCATACTTTTATATCCTACGAACTTTATCTTATATGTTACTTAATTAAATAAATTCACGTAAGATAAATAATATGTTAATTATGTCACAAAATTTATAACCAATCGATTGATTGTAGGACATAAACTAATAATCTCTCACATGTACTAAGTCAATCACTGAAGTATCTTATGCCTTATTATCATATAATTATCATACTATTATTAAGACAATAGTTTAGTAAGAGAATTCTTCAAGATTCTCTTTAATGAGTACTTTCTTAAATCTTACACTCTTTATCTCAATTATCATCGTAATTAAGAGAAATTGTTCAAATACATACTAAGATCTTTAATGAGATCTTAGCTCCTTTTGCAAGCTAAATAACTACAATTTTTTTGATAATATGTTACTATTTTAATAGTGAAAAGAACTATACCAAATCTATTAAAGAAGTTTTTGATTCAAATGATTATTTTCACTACATTAAAAATATATTATGACATAAGTAGAAATTGATGCTATATTAAAACCTTTCCAAATCAAAATGATATTAGTCTAAGTAAAATATATCTTAACTAGGATTTACTCATACCAAATTAAAGTTATTTTTCCATAGGACATTGAATTGAAATATTAACTCATATATAAAATAATGGAAATTTATAATACTTCATAAATATTATATATCTCTATATATCTAATTTTTAGAATTAAGTTGTTACTTTTTCATATCTAATAAAAGCTATTCTTAGACTATGATGTCTTTAACAATTGAAAATATGAATTGTTATTCTTTGTTAACAATGTCTTTAGACACTTCCAGTGAAGAGAAGAATTTAGTATCCTTCTTATAAATATGATGAATCCATAATTATCTCCAAAATAAACTCTTTAAATTTATTTTGAAAGTGAAAATTTCACCATCTTGTAACCTTTTAACTATATATTCAAATGTATCTACAAAGGCTCTAGTTACTTTAAATTTATTTTGAAAGTGAAAATTTCAACATCTTGTAACCTTTTAATTATATATTCAAATGTATCTACAAAGGCTCTAGTTCTATTTGGATGTATTGTCATGAGATTTGAAATATTCAAACATCATCTTACTTTGACTAATTATCTTGAAACCCATTCTCTTATCAGTATTGAAACTAACATTTTGTTTAGTGGGGGTATATATGATTATATCCAACCCATTTAGATATCTCATTACTTTACATTAGTAATTTAGTTATAAACTTATTAGATAATATATACTTCAAGTAAGCATCACATCCTAAACTAATTAACGTGGACTCTTTCAAAGTCTTACCCTTTTATATTTAATATATAGTCTTACTAAATAATTTGATTATAACTAATGAAGGATACTAGGTATAACTATAGAAAAAATAAATATTGCATCAAACATCTCATTGTGAACTCCTCCTTATAGAAAACCATACTATTACGAAAATAATGTTTCTTAATTACTTAAGAAAACAGTTTTATTAACTTTAAAGGAGTCTAATTAACTATAAATTCCAATATGGCTGAAATAAAATTAATTTAATTATAAAAACTTACTAAATATTAATTAGGAATCAATCTAATTATTCATCTTAATATAATTAACAGAAATAATTAATTTAAGTTTAGAAATATGATCTCATCTTAATTAATATATTCATATTATGCTAATTATATCTAATGATTGACCTATTTTGTGTTATTCAATATTGTAATAACCGTAAGTGCACGAGTAGCTTTAGCTAGTATCAGCAAGTACGAGTCGATACCACGAAAACTATGAATACTAGTACTTACCCTTCCCCTATTATCTAGCCTAAGGATTGATTTTAGATTTTTAATAAAAAAGAAAATAAAAACTAAAACAAATAAAGAAATAGGAAACAATAATGAACACAGAGATAGGGGAATTCACTTAAAATTAGTATCTATGATCGAATCCCCCTAAAACCTTAATAGATTGATATTTTATCATACCATTATTATAACATTCAAACTAATTTGCTTCTTCAAATTTAACAAAGTTAGGTTGATGATTGTGGACTTCAACCACTCATTCAACAATTAAAGCTAGGCTAATCTCTTAAGTCAGTCTATACCTGGGTGAATGATATTTTGTAGTTAAAGGGAAGGTTAATAGTGGGAAATGATTCAGTTTTATGCACTCACATTAACTCTTTATTTTATGCATCAGTAACTGGGGGCCATTTAGGTTTTGTAAGGACTCACAAATGCATTCAATTGTATTTATTTTGAAAAAAAATGCAAAGCCACATTAGAGGTTTCATTCGTAGTTGCAATACATGTCAAAGAAATAAATATGAGACCAAAGCTACTATAGGCTAACTTCAACCAATATCAATTGTAAACCAAGTCTGGGCTTATGTAAGCTTAAACTTTATATAACGGTTACCTAAATTGAAAGATTATACAGTTATCATGATATTGGTTGATCACTTTATGAAATATAGGAATTTTATTTCTTTTACTCACCCTTTTATAGTTGCTTAGGTAGCTCAGCTTCATATTGATAATGTGTATAAACTCTATAGGATGCCTTTGAGAATAGTCAGAGAAAGAGAACCACTTTTTACCAACATATTTTGGCTAGATTTCTTTAAAATTAAAGTGGTCTCTTTACATCATTATATGGCTTATCATCCATAACTGGATGGCCAAACTAATCTTAAGTATAACCTTAGAGACCTACCTTTGGTGTATGACAGGAGATTGTCTAAGGTAGTGGAAGCATTAGTTATCATTAGCTGAGTGGTGGTATAACGCCATCCCTCATTCTGTGATAAAATGTTGCCCTATTTAGCAAGAGATTTGAGGGTGTTGCCAGTTCAATAGACTTTATAAGATCGAGGAGCTGTTGTGAAGTTGATTCATTTTCATATAAAAAGTGATTAAAATTGCATGAAGCAATCAACTAATAAACAATGTACTGATCATTAGTTCTAGGTTGGTGATTCAATTTGTGTCAAATTACAAACCTATCGCCAACAAAATGTTACTTGTCATCTTAATCAAAAGTTCTCTTCCTTATATTTTTCCCCTTTTACAATTATGCAACATATTGGTTATATTACCTATAAATTGCAACTACTAGAGCATTATTATATTCATCCCACTTTCCATGTGTCTCAGCTAAAATCATGTGTTTCATCATCTAAACCAATTCAACCTTATTTTCTGGCATCTTTAACAACATATTTTTGACATCCAATTGTTATTTTACATAAATAAATGGTGAAATACTACAATAAGTTAGTGGTTTGTATGTTGGTACAATGGTCAGTAAATGATAATTCAAATGTTTCTTAGAGGTACTTGTATGATCTTCAACAGCACTACCCAGATGTGAACTTTGCAGACAAGATTCTAGAGGAGAAAGGGAGGTCAATATAGGAAGATAAGATGAAGGATAAAAGATACAACAATGTTTCCGAAAAGAATGAATAAGAAAAATGACAGCATAAAAGTTAGTGAGGGATTGAAATGTTGGCACAAGTAATAAGATTAATGGTGAGGAAGTAACGTCTGGCGTAAGTAGTTAAAAGTCCAATGGTTGTAAACGATTAATCCTCAACTAATAAACATTTTCTCTTTCTCCTATATCTACTTCTTCTCTTTACTCTTCATGAACCTTCCCATTGCATTTTACAAAGAGATTGTTTCTGTCACTTGAACCCAAGACCTTCTGATTACAAAGGAGTAACCTTAACATTGACTCTAAGGGTCACTATTATTTGAGCATTGTCAATAAGGTTTGTTATTATAACTATAACATTGAAAGACTAGGGTGGAGAGCAGTAGAAAGGCCCATTCTTATTCATCAATTACCTATCAAATCGAGCAGTTCATAAACCATCCCCTATATTGTCTTTCTGAATAAAATTTCACTAATATCACAGATCCATCCACCATTAAATTGATGATGTATGTATACCTTAAACCTCAATCTTTTGAATAACAAAATAAAATGGACCTGGTTGCATGAGAAATAATAGGATTATCAAGAGAGATGTAAAGTTACATAAAGAATTCAAGATGAAGTATATTTTTTGATATTCCATAATATTCATGTAGGGAACTTACAATAGAAATTTTCTCCACCTTTATAATGAATTTGAAAATTTAATTTGATAAAAGAAATTCCATTATGCTTAGGCTTGGGGAAATTAAGTAGAAATGTTGTTAAATGATTTTGCAATATAATGAGGATTCTTTACACTTAAACATGTGGAGACAGAAGAGTATAAGAACTCTATAGTATAATTATCAAATGAGTTAATTGATTATTTTCCTCAGGAATTTCAAAGATTAATATTGAATATGATTTATTTGTTAGAGTACTCATATCATATCTCCAGACCTTTGGTATCTACATAAAATAATTTTTTAATAATTTTTTGAAAGAGTGAGAGTAATGATGTGTTAACCCTTACAGATATCTTTTATCATTGAAGTATATAAAGGCATGACCAGATAGCTTAGGTTACTAATTTTCCATTTAATTGGAGCAGATGGTCAATAGAAGGAAGGGAGCCATCTGTGGAGGATCTTATTTGATGCAATTGGAAAAGAACCTAGGTACGTCCAATATTCTTTTAGGAATAAATATAGCCTTTTTTGGTTACTATTAATATTGAAATGATAAGATATATGGGGTTAGTTAGAGAAACCACTAAATCCTACGCACTAAATGGGAGAGAGATAGAGGCCCTACAGGGAGAGGTGATTCCCTTATAAAGGAGGTAAGAGATGAATAAAAGAGAGCAGAGCTGCAACAAATTTGATGCACCTTAGATAAAGGAGAAAACAACAAAAACCAAAGACATTAAGAGTACACCAAAACAACTATTTTTGGAGAAGATTTATAAGGTTGTTCATTATAGAGGATGAATAGTATGATCAAAATTATATCCTTTAAAGAATACAAACGTAACTTAAGAGATATGGTAGCGTGGTAGGTGGTTATATCGAATGAAGGAGTGATTAATGTCCTATTTTGGCTATATAGATATTTAGAACAACCATTGTCTTCTGGACCATACCAACCATTATGATGCTTATTGAACATAGTGATGAGGATGTGCTAGTTGTGGATTGAACTTTTTTTATTTATTTAACTCTTATTTATTTTGTTTGCTTTTATTTTCCCTTTGTAAAATCTAAAATACATTTATATTATTTAGTTATTTTTATTTTACTTTTACCTAGAAATTATTCATTTTTATTTTAAATTTTATTTACATTTTATGATTTCTATTTTGTTAATTTTATTTGCAAAGTTCACTTGAATTCTAGTTGTTGATTATACTTACGAAGTATTAAAAATATCCATTAGTTTATATTTGAGTTGATATTTAAGCTCAAGGTCATATAGATTTTAACTTTAGTTTCAAAATAACATGAGTAAGTACTGGTTAAGGTATATTTTAATTGGAATAATGTTATTTTAAGTTGAAAAGATTCCAATGGAACATTGATTACTAATTAAGCCATAATAAATTTTCAATTAGTGGAAGTAATCATTTGGATTAAAAATTTCTTTAATAAACTTTGAATATTGACTTCCATTACTCAAACAGTAATATACGAGTAGAATATTAGAGCCTTTAGACATACAAAAGGAGCTAAGGTCCTATTAAGGATCTAAGCATATATTTTGGTGATTTCTCTTAATTATAATGATAATTGGGATAAAAGTTGTAAGGTTTAAGCAAGGGCTCTTTAAAGAAAATATTATAAATTTTTCTTACTAAACCACTGTCCCAATAGTAGTATGATCTTCATATAATAATGTGGTGTAAGATATTTAAGGGATTGCTTAGTGCAAACGGGAGATTGTTAGTCTATATCATATAATCAATTGGTTGGTTATATATTTGTGAAATAAATAATTAAAGGTATTATATATCTAACGTGTATTTATTTAACTAATTAACATATAAGATAAAGTTCATAGGATAAATATATTTATAAATGAATTATGACGAGATTATAATTATGAGATTCATATTGCACTTATGTATGATCTTGAAATTATTCCTAGTTGTTTATTTGTTAAGACTAGACATTAATAAAGTGAAAAGACTAGCAAACATTTTCTTTCTTATAATGAATGTAATTGATCTTTTAAACCAAAGTATTGAAATATTTAAACAAACTTAAGGATGCTTGTTGGAAAACAAGTTCACTAAACTAACTTGATATATGAATTCCAAATAGAAAAATACTCGTGTGTTTATAAAATTCTCATTGTGATTATATAAGTGTTGGGCTCCATTTTCGGATCCCAACTATCTGGAGTCATAAAGCATGAGCGAGTTTCTTTGTAAGGTTATTTCAATGTGCCCTCATTAGCCGTCATCTTACAAGGGTGACATGCCCCACTAGTCAAACACCAAAATCACACATTGAATTCTTCAGAATAATTGTAGCTCTATGTCGCTAGTTTATTTTGAAATAAGAATCATCTCATTTGGAGCTCTACAGATCAAGATATCATCAAATTACCAAAATATGTTCATAACCAAGCCATGCTCTTCCAACTGATTCCTCATTTTCTTTCCATCAGTATTTTTCAAATCAACACCAAAGGCTACAAATGTTTATATAAAGATAGATAAATGTCTTAGGAATTTATTGCTTTAATAATCACTTAATTTGGAGGTCGGGTTATGAAGTTATGGCCAAAAGAGTCAACCATGCTCATGTCCTCAATCATGTTGTACCTATCTCGGGACAATTGGCATAACTTTCACTAGAGATGTCGGATTAAGGTCATTGTTAGACTATTTGAAAGAGGACTTATAGATATACAACTTTTGTGAAGACTCAGAAAAGATATTTTGTTATTTGGAGGTTCAAAACACACGGCCGTGTGACCCACTGGTTTGGTGATTGTTCTGCATCAGGAATACACGGCTAGTGTGAATATACACGGCCTGACCGTGTAACCTTCGGGTATAACAAAAATTTTCACTCTCCAAGACCCCTCCAATGGATCCTACATCCATCTTAACATCCCTTTTACCCATAATCTTCCCAAATTCAACAATCCTAGTGTGATATTACTTCATCTACTCTAGTCATTCGGGATACATATCCTATGCAACATCACCGACTCGAACAATCATATCTTTCAACTCTGATATCCAAAAATCCCATAATTTATACCATTGGAAAGCTAAAACGATAAGATACAACTTTTATGAAGACAACTTTGGCTAATTCTACCTATATCAATATAGTTTTTCCTTTGAGTTCAAAACACAATTCCTACCCCTATGAAAAACTTGAAAATTATCCCAACTTAACTTCCTCTAATGCAACATCATTCATAGCAATTCAACTACCAATTTTTATTTCATTGAACTCTCTAATCTCTACTCATTTGATTCATCACTTGCATCCAATTCTCATCATCCATAAAATCCTATCTTTCATTTCCATAACCTCTCACTTATAAGTAATAACGATTCATGTTCAAAGTTCATCAACTCAAGTGGATTACTTGTTCAAGTATATCTAATTTCAACTCACATCTTCCATACACAATTCATATTTCATTATCAACAAAAGATAAGAGTTTTACAAAGCTTTAATGGCATTCCAAGCCACATTACATCATCAATATCAAAATACAAAAACACAAAAGACACATAAGCCAATAGTTCTTGAAATGTGATTAAAGCCTTGTGTTACATGAATTAACGTAAAATACAAAATATTCGTAATGAGAGTGATGCCTTGTCTCTCTTTCACTCGATGTCTTGCCTAATCACCTGGAGATGGGAAGGAAATGGGGGTAAGCTTAAAAGCTCAAATACAAACAAAAACCATTGAAAACATTCATGATCATAGCAACTTCTCATGAAAATCCATAAAACATATATTTATCAAATTTTCAACTTATCAAACCAATTTGCAAACCACATAATTCATATATTCATCAAACTTGTCCACAAAGCATAAACGCATAAACACATCCGAATGGTTTGGGTAGGTCCGTAACTGAACGAACTAACACAATTCCATAAAATGGTCTTGGGTAGTCGTGAACAGAACGTACTATCATAATCCCACATAATGGTTTTGTGTAGCTGTGAATTTAGGGGAGTCTGTGAAGGAGCTCCATGTCACTAGCGGGTAGGCGGGAAAAGCCTTTAGTCAAAGTGCACTTGACAAACAGAACAGACCACCATAAACTCACATAACATATAATTCATGAATTGAAAATCGATTGCCCAAATGGAAATTTAAAAAACTTGCTTTTCATGAACATGAAATATTTCATATGCATTTCCATCATCATTTCACAATTCATCAACCAAATTCCT
>JANKOD010000006.1:6304501-6316355 GCA_026284645.1 Erythroxylum acuminatum | reverse complement strand
CCCCCCCCCCCCCCCCTTCCTTGGATACCGCAGGGGGATCAACGGTATGGCGCAACATAAAAGCAACCTGGCACATAGTTCATCAAGGCATGAAATGGATGTTCGGAGATGGCTCCAGGACGCGTTTCTGACTCGACCCTTTGCTTGTGGGCACAGGATCGCTTATTTCTCACACCTTACATCCTATCCCCGAATTCGCCCTTAACCTTTGCGTCCCCCGGTTTGTGGAATCTACTGGCAATTGGAATTGGGCAGCTTTCCACTCTTGGCTCCCACCACCGATTTGTTGTCTTATCGCCGGCACGTTTCCTCCTAATCAGGTCCTTGGGCCAGATAAGCTGGTTTGGAGTGCTTCCGATAATGGTATTTTCACCGTCGCGTCCACTTACTCCATGCTAATGGGCCATGATGACGAGTCGACTCATGGGGTTTGGAAGGCAATCTAGCAGTGGCCGGGCTCACAGCGTATCCACTCACTCCTCTGGCTACTAGTGCACGATCGGTTACTCACGAACAAACAAAGAGCCCGAAAGCAACTGACTACGGACAACACTTGTAATCATTGTTCCCTTGACGAATCATCCCTTCATGCAGTGAGAGATTGCCCCAAGACGCGCCACGTTTGGACCACATTGTCACCACACCTCGTTGCGACTGATTTCTTCGCTATGCCTCTTCACGATTGGATCCTAACAAACCTCCAGTAACACCGCCGACTTTTGGGCCATGATTGGGTGGTTCTTTTTGACACGACTTGTTGGTTCCTCTGGACATGGCGGAATAAGTCTCTATTTGATCATCAATTCACTTAGCCTTCCTCTTCTAATTTACTCATTTTGTCTTATGCAGATTAACTCCGCATGCCTTTTGAGAGCGCAAAGCCGAACTGACTCCAGACTCCGCCCCCGCCAAGAGCTACTCATCAGTTGGAGCAAGCCGCCGCCGGGATGGATCAAATTAAACACAGACGGGGCCAGTAATCATGCCAAACTCACGGCTACAGCAGGTGGCCTTATACGCGACAATGAAGGCAATTGACTTGGAGGCTTCACTCAGAATCTCGAATGGTACGCTCCGATGTCTGCAGAACTTTGGGAAGTTTTTACAGGCCTCTCACTCGCCTGGAGCCTGGGATTCCGCCGCATAGAATTGGAAGTGGATTCACTCACGGTGCACCAACTCCTCTCCTCCTCGACTAACCATACGCAGGTGCTTAACCCTATTATAGCGAGCATTCACGAACTGTTTACAAGAAACTGGTATGTTGTTCATCGGCATGTATACCGAGAGAGCAACAGATGTGCTGACTGGCTTGTTACCCAGGCTAAACGTTTTGCTGTTGGTGTAACCTATTTTGATATTGCACCTATTAGGTGTTAACGTATCCTATTTGAGGATATATCAGGAATTTATTTCCCCAGGCGTGTTTTGTAATCTGCTCCGACAGTTCCCTTTAATCAAAAAAAAAAAAACACCATGCCGTCAACTAGTTAGTCTTTTCAATGGTATTTGGATGCCCCTGTTAGTGCTTTGAAGTTTGACCCCACCACATATAGTTCGACCAGAGCCATGTACATATGGTCCCCCCACCACACAGACCATACTCCAATTTGATGATTTACTCTAAGCACTAAATTGGTTATCCAATTAGGACTTTAACTTAGGGTTCGGATTTTTCAACTTTGTGCTTATAAATTTTTGTAACATATCGTAAAAGGCACAATCCAGCATCTGCCACTTATCTCTGGAATATAATGTGAAGTTGTCACTTTTTTTATACGGATATGACAATGTTAATAGATAAAGTAGTCAAATTTAGATCTTTGAATTAGAAACTTTGTCAGATTTAACTGCGAAGAAATGTAAAATAATTGGGGTATGTGTACTTTTCATGAAATTGGAAGATGACGAAAGGAAAGTGAATTCACTTGGTCGTAATGCCCTCTGGTTCCTGTATTGTTTCTGTTTGTGCGTTCTATTTATAACCCATATTGCTTGGCCTAGAAATAAAGAAGCAGATCATTGTCAGGAACCCCACAAGAATAAGCTTTTAGATGGCAAGTTGGAGGAGGAAACTGAGGTTGGGAGGATTCTCCACTTTGATCCGACGGCTTTGGAATTGTCAAACACAGGTCAACAGTGGGCCACTATTTTGTTGGGTCCCTACGAGACACAAACTAAAATCTAACATAGCTCTTAACCGGTAACTAATTTCAGAAGCAATGCACCGACTTTTGTGTTTATGGTTGTTGAATCTAACCAAAATTAACACGTGGAGAATCAAATCGGAAGTAGGACAGTAGGAGCCCACAATTTTCATAGGGAAAGTTATTCTTTAAATATAAATAATAATTTATATTCTTATACTTCAAAGCAAAAGAAGGTCATATTATAAAAACAAGATCCTCTGTCCAATATTACTCTGTCTTATTCTGTCTCGTGTAATCTTAGCTATTTTTTTTGGGACCCGCGCGGAACCTACATAAATAAATAGCTGAGATTTATTAGACACAATAAAACACCATAATATTGGACAGAAGATCTGGACTCCATATTATGTACATGGAAGAGTGAGGTCAACCCTCCCTTTCTCTATCTTTCTTCCCTATTTTAGTCACCTCTTGTTCTTACCTATGCCATAAAAAAGATCTTTGAGGAATAAGAATCGAAGGAGTGAGGTCATTAAAAATGAAATTTCTTTTAGCCTTTTTTCCATTTGATGATTCAATAATGTCAAGTTGTCTAAGATTTTTAAGGGATCTAATTCTCCAATCCTAAAGGGATCTAGAGATTGGAAGGATAAGATCATTCGATAATGTTTGAATCCCACTTTGTTCATTACTCTCTTTCCAAACATTTTGCAACAGACCATCACATTGAGTTACTAAACTCGAATAACGGGTAATGATTTTCTATAAACAACAACAACAATAACAATACTTAGTAGAGAAGTTATTTTCAAATAACCCACATAAAAATGATCAAAATTAAGTGTTCTTATAAAATTGTTAGCCTGTTTGAGTATAATTGGCAACATTATTGATTCGATTGAAAGTTGAAACCCAATTCATTTACATTGATTCTAGAGATTATACTATCAATCCAGCAATAAACCCTCAAATTAACCAAGAGTTAAGCCAAGTAAACATGATAAATGGTATCTATATCTAGTTAGTAATTAGTCAAAAGGGTTGCTTAATTCCAAAAAGATGCCAAATGGGAACAAAATCTATGATTTTAGCACCTTCTACAGTTTCCCTTTTTATTCTCCCCCAAAGAAATAGACAATCCTAATTATTCTATAGTACACATAAATTTGTATGATTTGTAATAATTATCTTTTAATGTTATGCTAAATGAATTATTAGATACCTAGACTAATCAATGGAAATTAAGGAGTGAAATGGACATAGTTGTTGATGCCTAGAAAGTGAACCAAATGGAACTTTGCAACAACCTATCTCAACAAGATTCTAAGCTCCAATAAGACAAGAAAATGTGATTACAAGGTGATGTGTAAAGATATTTTTATTATACATAAAAAATTGTTAAAAATTATTATCAATCAATTACTTTAAACATGTATTTGACTTAGCAAATTATTAGAAATTAATCAATATAAATATAAAAGGTAACAAGTATAATTTCCAAAAATAAAAATAAAAAAGAAGAGAAAAGTCAATTTAATAAATACTAAAAAAATAAAAAGGTAAGTTCCATTTTGGAGGGACTTAAAGAAAAGGTAGGTGGTTTAACTTAAAACTATAGCTGAGGTTAAGATGTGGATTCCATTCCACTCCACCACTTTATCTTGTCTTAATACATTGGAAGCTAAATATTCCCCATTCGTGCGTTCACATCCACGAGAGTGAGACAAATTGCTTGAAAGCAACGGCTTATGTTACACTTTACAACGAAAGCAAAGCATCAATCATTTGTGTCTTTACACTTACATGTACGTGTATTAAAAAAATGCACCCTAAATATTGGATTTAATCCATTGCTATTTTGCGTTTAGATCGGGATATTTTGTCCGAATTTACTTCTCGTTTTAAAGTATTTTACGAGAATGGTGGTAAAATTTAAATAACTATTTCAAATTTAAGTATATTCGAGTCATTTCTATTGAAAATTTTAACGGTTTTAATAATGTCAATCTTCATTACACATTTATTTTGTCTCTTTGAGAAGGTTTAAAATGAAATCGTTTAATAAATTGATAGTATAAAATTAAATAATAAATTTAATTTAATTAATATTTATAAATGTAATCTATTTTCTAAGCACATACTTAATACTTCCTCTTATTCAAAGTAAATGTCGTTTTAGAGAGATTTTAATTATTCAAAATAAATATCGTTTGTGACTTTTTATGCATATTTATGATTTTACTTCCAAAATTACTCTTTAATTTCTCATACATCTTAATTACACAGATTATATCTTCAAGGAACTTTAACATGTAATTAATAAGGGTATATCAAACATTTCATTAACTTTCTTAATAAGTGTGCATTCCTCTAAAACGACACTTATTTTGAATAAGAGGGAGTGTTATTTACTATTAATTAATAATATTAATTATTAAATTTTTATAATTTCTTTACATTTTAATTTTTAATAATAATAATTTAACAAATATACTTTAAAAATTTTAAATAAATAAATTTTTTTGGTAGTTAAAATATATATTAATCAATTTATAAATAATTGTTTACTTATTAAATTATTTTAATAAATGTAAAATATTTTATGAATGTCGCATAAAAATTAAAATAAAATTACTTACTTAATTAATTTATAAAAATTAATTTAATTTTAATTTTTATCTAATATTTAATAGTATTAGTATTAAAATATATTTATATCAATATTAATAATCAAAAAAATTATGAAAATACTGGAAACAACCTTTCTATTAGTTAGAAGTAAGGTTGTGTCCTACCAGATTTCTCCAGACTCTACGTTTCAGCGGCATTTTTACTATGTGTTATTATTATTGTAAAATAAAATATGAAGATTATAATTATAATTAAAAATAGAAGGAACATTCAACTTCTTTTATGGTCATCTTTGCTAAAGGGGTTAATGGGAACTTTTAAGTTAGAACTTAGAATACACTCATGTTGAAATAGTTTTTAAGGAAGACTGGTTAGTTGGTATAGGTAAGAAAATAATCGATAAGAAATGAAAAAAAAATAGTTAGTAATATCTTATAATTAGTTCTTTTTAAAGTAATATTTAATTTTATTTTTTACTATATTTATTATAATTTTTATAGCGAAATAAACCAAATACAGTCTTAATTGGTACAGTCCACATAACCTGTTTTTCATTCTTACCTAAAATATTGGAAAAGAGACTGAAACTGAAAAAGATAAGGAGGGAAAGCAAAAGGAAAAGGGCAGCCCCATGATTTTAATCACCTGATGGAGATCTTATGCACAGATTAGAAGATCTGTTGGTCCTCTCTCACCCCAATAATAAACAATACTTTCATGCCCTCTTGTTTGCATTGGAGGGAGCAAGAACCATGCTTAATCGAGTTCCTCTGGCTCCAGTCCCACTGGGTTTACACTTTTGATAGCACCAAACACCTAAATTATATATACAATTTGTTATTCAACCATCATTCTACGTTTATATTAATCTATACATTGATACTTGTCCACATGTCTACTGTTTTGTATTAATATAATCGCAACAAAGACTCTTTCTTACGGGTGTTATATGGAAGAAAAAAGGTCCAATAGAACTTAAGCCATCACATAGCATGATGGTTAATGGATTCACCGCTTGACTAAAAAGCCTTCACGATTTGTTCTTTTGCTATGAACATTACCTTGAGCTAGCTTTGCCCACCAAAATTATATGACGAAATGGATGATTCCGTGTAACGCACCGATTCATAACATGTACTGTTGAAATTGCCCGTTGAATTGGAAGTGCTCCTTCCATATTGTGAGGAAACTTGAGTTGAACCCTCTCTATGTTTATCTTTTATATGAATAAATCAAAGAGGAACATGTGATTATCCTTCAAATATGTGTAATTAAAAGTGAAGTTCTTTGTGCTCTAACCAACTGAGATCATCCCGTGTTTCCTGCCACTGAAACTAATTTATTAGGACGAACCAAGCCAGGATAGCATTGACTTATATAGAGAATGAACATATAGAAGGGAACATTTGATGAGGCAATATATTTCATTGACCTATTGAATATATAGAAAGGAACATTTGATGAAGCAATATATTTCTTTGAATAACTTTGTTAATGGAAGCTTTATGTGTTGATAATTGGGAATACGATCACAAGAATTATGAAAATTGGTGGGGAAGATAGTAGCGATGGAGCACGAGACCATGGAGCCATTTGGTTGTGGATTCTCCAACAAAAGCATCCACGCTTCAAAAGCTAAAATACTATACCCTTCTCCACTCCATCCCGCACTAACACATCTCTTCTTTTTCTTTTTATCCTTGTAAACAATATGTTGCGCATACCCACAAACCAATACAGAGCAGAGCCAAAAAGTTAGGGAATCCTTACCATACCCCCCTCCTCCTCCTCCTCCTCCTCCTCTCACTCAATTATATATACCATCACCCACTTTCTTAGACTTTTATGCCACCTCTCTTTATATATTTTACCAAAAAGAAATGTACCATTAGAAAGCGTCAACCCTCTTCTAACTTTATTTTCCTTTAGGTCAGTGACTCGATATCAGGAGAAGATGGGTAGCGATGGGTAGGGGGATTAGGTTGCAAATTTTCATGATCCAACACGTGCAAGGGACACGCTTATGATATCAACAACTATTGACTCTATGACTCAAAAAAGGGTGACTTGTATCACAATTGAAAGGTTTTATCTAAATATGCATACCCAAACAAGTAAGAATATACAGGTTATAAGTGGGTGGATTTGTTTTTACTAGACACCCATATTGTAAGGTGAAGGAACATCATTTTGGAAATGGTTGTTGCACTTTCATGTCACTTAGAGGACAAGAAAACAGAAACCCTCCCATCGTGATCTCGCAGATGTGATGTCGAAGCCAACTTTCTCACCTGCTCTCTTTTCTTTCACGTACCAGAATGAAGGTGAATTATATGGTTTTTGACGTACCACACCACTAGAACGGGACTCTGGCCTTTAAATCCGTCAAACCCGACATGGTTGGATTGAAACACCAAGCATCAATCAAGCATCAGCTGGGAAGTCAACACCTCTCACTCTCACACATTGTGGTTGATATAAACAACTGAGATCCAATGAACTAGTACGAGGCTACCCAACGCAGACTCTTTGGATCAACTTTGACAAGGAAACCACTGAACTTTGAAGAGGATATATCACTCCAAGCCAATAGCACCCGGGCATGATTTATGAAAGTTGAATATTGGTATCCAATATTCGGTTGGGACCTGGGTGGCAAGTTAGGTTCTTACATGCAGGAGATAAAACAATAATGAAAAAATATATATCTTAATCAAGTGGCAGGAAAATTTTAAGTAACGTTTTACTTCAGTCGCCATAAAAATTGTGGAGGAGACCTTGAAAAATATGTGAAGAACTCCCAATAAAAAATAAAAAAAAGGGGTTTGATATTTGTCACTTTTTATCAATTGAAATTGCACTCAAGATGTTGGTTAGGGGACTTGATTGCTACAAACGAAAGAGCAATAGCCTTCGCACGAGGATGTGGACTTTTTAAACTGAGTAATTAGGGATGTTTAGTGCACATTATTTAAGGGACTTAATTGCAATGAGTTACATCGTGCGCCCATTTCCAAGCAATTATAAGGTCATTTTCTGATCCCCAAAAAATCACCTTCGACTTCCAGCTTCCCCGTCACTCTTCAACCACCTTTTCAAAAAAGACATAATGGCTTTGTTCGGTTCTCCAAGACTCTCTGTCCTTTTTGCAAATTTCGATCATGGACGACTCTCCATTTCAATTAGTAACCCTGATTAGAGCTCGCTTTTTCTGTTAAGTCAAGATTAGCCAACTACCAACAGTGGCTGTAATTATCAAAATTGACTAGAGAGGGGCAAAGAAGAAGAAGAAGGGAACTATAATGTTACGCACACAACGACCAATTCCTCACTCGCTTGTTCCTTTTCTGTTGTCACCATCATTTTCCGTACACAACTTGGTTGGTAACTCTGGGCTTTAGGTTAGGTACTTAAAATTTTAAGTTTTCTTAAATTTGGTATTAAATAAAACGTTTATAAATTATGTCAAAAAATTAATATAACTTGTTTACTAGATACTATGTGAATACTTATTTATTAATCACACTAATAAAATTTGAACTTAAAGATGAATCACTAAAATTAAAATTTTAAAATGTTTATTTTATTTTAAATTGTCCTTTAAATACTTCTTGCGACAGCCAAGTCCAGTTTCTGTTTTTAACGTGTTCATTCACAATTGTAATTTCGATTTCTGTGACAAAAGAATAAATAAAGACAGATACAATACAATACTTAGTACGTCCACACCAGAATAATGTAGTAAAAACACGAGATAAAAACAAACACAAAAAGGGGAGAGGATCTTCCGACTCCGACCACCAAATCTACGAGACAGCAATAATAAAACACACAAAAGTCTCCCCTCCCACGCCACCCGCCTTTTGTCAAATATGATTTGGACTACAGGGCTGGCCGCGGCGCAATCTTATTGGTGCACGTGGCGGAATCTGCAAGGTCAGTCATAGTGAGATGGCTGTAATTATAATACAGCCGGATCACCGCCGGGGATCTTAATAGAGAGCGCATGCATTAAGCGCACGCTTTGGGGCTCGCGGTTCCATATAAGAAGAGAGAGTGGGCTGGTTTTGGTCAAATGAGCACGCGAAGCTTGAGTGACAGGGGGTGTACGGTAGAGTTTATAAAGGACGTATGGATAATAGAGAGGATTGAGGATTTAGATTAGGTGGTAGCTCCTTGCTTTCTGGCGTAGTCTGGTTGTTTATATGATTTCGGGTGATTAAATATTTTGGCAAATCTTATGAAAGAGTCTATGTGATATACTACTTGATTATTTATCTTAGCCCTTGTGTTTTTAATTTGTTCATCTTAACTCCTGTGTTTTTTATTCTCATTCAAGATACCTCAATTAGGTATTTTTGGACAAATTTACCCTTGGAATCAAGAGATTAAAAAATATATATTTCAATAATCTAAGGACAAATTTGTCCGAAAATAGTCAATTAAGGTATCTTGAATGAGAATAAAAAACACAGGAGTTAAGGTGAACGAATTAAAAACACAGGAGTTAAGATGAATAATCAAGTATATCACAGGAACTCTTTTATGTGATTTGTCAAATATTTTGGAGCAATAAATAAGAAGTTTTGGCGGGATACAAGTCTCACTCACTACAGTCTAGAGAAAAGAAATGCTAATGAGCTTCAAATCACTAGTACCGAAAAACCTACGCCTACTGCTCTCAATAACATTCAACTCATCTGTTACCAAAGATTTAATGAACAGGGGAATTAAAGCCATGCTAATGAAAGGGACACAGAGAAAGGAAGGAAACAGATGTAGAATGATGGTACGAGAGATAGGACGTGTTGCGCGTGGGGTCAACCTGTAAGAAAAGAATGAAATCCCTGGCTCTGGTCATTTTCCAGGAAGTAGCTAAAGAAAAAGTAGGACTTTTAGGAGCATAGTCTTAGTCTGGAGGCGCTGCTGCTGCTGTACGACAAAAGAGCAATGGTGGTGAACTGAAGATGGGAAGCCGATTATCCCCCAGTCCTGAATCAAACAACTGCATCTGCATGCGCTCAAGTTTCCTTTCTTACTGTTATTTTTACTACTAAAGACACAATTGAACTTTTTCTTTCCTTTTTTAAAAAATAAAAGTATATAATAAACATCGGTATGCAATTGCAAATGCAAGGTTTGAACTCATTGTCACAGTCTACCGTTTGATTATGTCTTAAGACTGAGAGTTGTCTTCGAGGCTCATTTTGGGCTCAAACTGCACAACACTCTTGCGTCGACCCCATTTAGCAGCATCACTATATTCTCTAAAACTAGACCTTGTTTAATAATAATAATGTAATCACAATCATTTAAAATTACATAAAAAATAAAATTAATTTAACTAATCATGAGCTTGAGTTGTGAATAAGATACAAGTCTTCCCTCAGCCTCTGAGTATCTCTCCGCCACTAATTATACTTGTCTTTTCTCTTGCCACATTCAATTCCAAATAAATGTCTTTGTAATGGAAATAATTAAGAATCGTACCAAATAATAAACCAATAAGAGGAGATATTTAAGACTTAAAGACTATTATAAAATTAATAAATGATAAATAAAATTAATTAAAATTAAAATACCTTATTAAAATAAAAATACATTAATATTTATTAATGTACAATAAGTTCATATTAAATTTAATAATTCGAACTAAAAATTAGATATAAAATTCAAATTAAAATAAAACTAACAACTAAAATTGTATTTCTTAATAAGATTGTCTCTCATCATCATCAAAAATTCTAAATTCTCAAAAATTATTTAAAGGCTCGTAAACCAAACTTTCATCTAAAGTATTTGTATTATCTTTTATTGCATTTGAATAAATTACAAATGAGTAATGTATAGAATTATTTTTTATTATAATATATTATACTTTTAATTTTTAAATATATAAAAATAATTTTTTTGTAAATCAGAAAATAAATAAATGACCAAAATATGTACAATGAGTTCACAGGCTATGTCACAGAAGGCACAACCAGCTAAAATTAGCAACTAGCTACAGAGCAGACCAAGATAATCTTAGGAACACTGTAACTAAGGAAGAAGCAATCCAATACCCATATAACAGCATAAACATCAAAACTCAGCCAAATAAAACCCAAGCATCTATAATCCAAGTGGAGAGCCTAACTAAGAAATTCCAAACCCATAATAAGCAACCAAGGGGAAACTAAAGAGAAAAGAACAACCGTGGCCCCGGAGCCTAACTAAGAAATTACCTCATCTAGGTGTGTAGGCTGAGAAGTTCCCTAACGTGGGAGATTATTCTGGAAAGCACTCTCTCCTCAGCCTTGGCTTCATTCTTGAAGGTTCTGGCATTACGTTCAGTCCATAAGTGGTAAACAGTGGTAGAGAGCAGTAGAGGGAAGTGATTGATGGTTGAAACTCTGGTACTTAAATAGTTAAGAACTAGGAAAGGATAGTTGAAAGGTTAGAGTGGTTGAAAGTGGGCAAGTTGAAATGGGAAAGGCAGTGGTCCTAAATAGTTTTTGAGAAGGGGCAGTAAAAAAAAAGTGGTCTATTGATTCATTTGCTGAGAGGCACAAGGAACAGTGGTTAGAAATATAGAGGTATGAAAATTTGTCCCGAGTTGGAAGCTTTTGCAGGAAAGCAAGCCATAAAGTAAAGGAACAACGAGGTTTACTGTATTTGGACCAGACCAGTTTGTACCAAGGGACTTCTGGTAAAGAAGTACGCAATAATTGGTAGGCTGGCACATTGATATAACGCTTGGTAGGGCTAGCTTACCATTCCAAACAGTCAAGTACGGAGCTATTGGGGAAATACGTTGGAGGGGCCAATTGTCTAAGAAGGTCCACGGATACCTCAATCCAGCTCCAGGTATTATTAATTATCACATCAGAAACACGTGCTGTGAGCGGAAGCTCTGATCCATTAATCTCTCTCGGTGTAGACAAGGTCTTCAGAATACCACGCGGGTGTCAAGGACCCTGCCAGAAAAGAGTAGACATACCGTTTCCAATCCTAAATCTGAATTGATGACACAACTTGTCCCGAACTGTTATGATCTTTCTCCAACTCCAAGATATTCTTAATCATCAGTG
>JANKOD010000006.1:6248706-6277015 GCA_026284645.1 Erythroxylum acuminatum | reverse complement strand
TAGTCTCTTTCAACAATAAAGCAATGTCAACCTTCATGTTCTTTACTTTTCTTTTAAATGTCCTTAGTTTTCCTTAACTACAAATGTGAGAAAATGTAGCCAAAATTGTTTCCAATATTTTACTTAGTATATAATAATAAGCATTTTGCATCATTTTTATAAAATATCTAATGATTTTTTTGTTGTTGTTTTTAAAAAATTAAGTTAAAATTGTTATTATCTTCTATTTTTGGTTTTTGGTTGTTATTATTATTGTTATTGTTATTTAGATAAGTCATATTTTAATGCTCATCATTAATTTTGTTCAATATTCTTATTAAGTTGAGGGCCAATAAAGCAAATAAATATTAATTTAGTAGAAAGTTATTTTTAATTCAAATATCGATGCATCCAATATATGGTAATCCATCAAATTATATCAACAAAACTAATGAAAAATATAGCATATATAGTTGATACTTTATCTATTCCTTATAGTTTGTAAACAAACAATTAAAAAACCACAAAACAAGTTCATCACATATGACAAAGCATTTCATCGAACGTTGAGTGCACAAAATTTTTAACCCTATCTAAACACAAATTAATTACATTTTCCCATTATTTACATGAAAAACCTTAACACAATAACATCAAACCCAATTAAACAACACCAATGCAATTAACTCAATCCAAAAAAACAAAATTTTAATCAAAACCCACGGCTTACCTTCGGAAGAGGCGGAGGAGATGACGCCCTTACCTCACCGCCAGAGAAGATGACAAGGAACGCCGGCCGGAGACGCTCCACGTGGTCGGAGGAAGGACGGCAATCGACGTCAGAGGAGGAAGACGGAGGAGAGGATTGAGTTGCATCGGAAGGAAGGAGGAGAAGCCCATTGCGCGAGAGGAGAGGTGGGGAAGGAAGGCTACTATGTTTTAACTTAACCAAAATGAGAACGTTACTTAACTTGAACGGAACGACGTCGTTTTGATCTAAAACCAAAACGAAGTCGTTCTGGTCAAGTAAAACAATGTTCTTAACTTGATAGAAACGACGTCGTTTTAGTTTTAAACCGAAACGACGTCATTTAGGTCAAGGTAAATAACTTTCTTTCACTATAATGAAACGACGTCGTTTTGGAAACCAAAACAACATCGTTTTCATTCTGCTAAACAATGTTCTAACTTCACCGAAATGAAGTCATTTTGTTTTAACAAAAATGATGTCGTTTTGATGAAGTTAAGAACGTTGTTTAACTTCAACAAAATGACGACGTTTTCATTAAACCAAACGATCGAAACGACGTCATTTCGGTGAAGTTAAACAACATTCTTAACTTCACCAAAACGATGTCATTGTCGTTAACATTACCGACGGACAGATTTTTGTTGCCAAAAATTTCCTTTTCCACAACAAGTTTACCGACCGATTACGTAATTCCATAGCTATTTATTGACGGTTATAGTTACATTGGTATATTTCCGTTGCTAAATTTTACCGAAAAAATTTTCCTCCAAATTTGGCAACGGATATTTGTTCCGTCACTATATTAGTCAAATATAGTGACGGTATTGTGTGTTCCGTCGCTAATTTCAAACGATAAGGATTTCGTCGGTAATTTTCCGTCGTTACTTGACGGCTTTCTTGTAGTGCTTGATTATGAAATATGTTTACTTTGTATAACTTATTTTTCATATGAATCAAATAGTATGTCAGATAGATAAAAGACTGGCCTTCTCACACGGGCAATCAACTTTGGTATTTGTGATGACTAAAGATGAGGCAGGTTGTAAGTTTATTATCAAGGGGATAATAAAAAGTTAAAGTAAGGAAATTAAACCTTGAATGCCGACTTTATGTCAAAAGAAAACAGATAACAGTAAGAGTTCAAAAAGATAACAATAAGAGTAGACAAGTAAAACATCTATGAGTTATGTATGAACCATCTATATGGTATTATATTTATAAAAGACATACACTTTGAATTAATAGGAGTTAATACCTAGCTCATTACTCTTATCATGTGTGCAGAAATGACTATAAAAGGGATAATGCAAGTCATAAGATCTCAACTTATATTGCGTGAGACCTTAGAGGTTAAGCAAATCTCATATTAGAACCCTTATGGCTCTTATCTAATTATTTAGGATTAAGTTTAAAGTTTGCTATTTTAGAATGTTACTAGAAGATTATGATTAATGCGACCTTATGGGACAATTATAAGAAAACAAATAAAATTCAACTTAAGAGGATTGAGAATAGAATAAATTCATTTTTTAATTGTTAACTCGCATAAGAAAATTACATATTCAAAAGTGGGTACTGACTATTATTAATATAATTGAAAACATTTTGACATGATTAAAAAAAAGATCAAAGGAGAATGAAATGTGAGATATGACCTAGGATATAGCATACAAAATATACACAAGGATCGATTCATTAATCAGGACATCATATATTCCTAATAGATATTTGACTATAAGCTCTCGTCATATGCTAGTCGCACAAATTATTGGACAAGTATGACAACATGCAAAAATCTTATTAACTAAGGTCATCATGTGTGAATGAGAGATAATAATAAAAGGACACTCTTAATAACTTTAAAAGGTGTGACCTTTTTATTATCTTTCACTGTGAGGTGTAGTTACTAATGTTATCTATAGATAATAGATAATGATCAACTGAAACGGATAATATTAATCTTTTGAAATGAACACATAATTAAAAGAGGTATTTTTGTGAGAGAAAAACAAGTTTGTTAAAAAATATCTTTTAACTGGTAAAATAGAGTCAAATTTAAGTAAGTGATTTGATTAATAATGCATATAATTTAAAAGATAATTTATTTATATATGTGTTGGATATTTTTCTACAAAATAATGTTGCGGTGAAAGACATAATGCCAAAATGATGCCATCATGAGAACGGAAATGTTAGCTTGAAACTCAAAAAGTTGCCTATTAGATGTTGTAATGAGCTTACCAAAATGATAAGAGATAATCCAAGACATCATACATGAGAGCTTTAAACAACGAGATTAAAGGTGAAGACCAAAATACAAAATACTTTGAGTCGATGAGATGAGATACCCTTATATATGAAACTCAAGTAGAACTTGAATTTAGATTTTGGTTCAAGTTTGATTTTGATTTTGAGATAAATTAAATTAGATTTAATCAAAATATGAATGGTTTTAATTTGGATATTTATATAATATCAGCTTTAGTTTAATTATAAATTATATAGATGTTTTTTTCTTAAGAGGAACAAAGCAGCATTATACACATTACATATTAAATACCAAAAGATAATTAAAAAGGAGAGGAACAAAGCAGAGTCTTTGTTCAACAAAAAAGGAACAAGAAACAAAAGTTATGATAATTCAATACACAACAAACACCACAACGAATACATTATACACATTACATGTTATGGAAAATCCATCTTCAGGACTTTGTCCTGTTTTCTATTACGTACACGATAATTCAACTACACACCAAAAAAGAGAGAAAAAAGAACTCTTAGTTACATAACTCGCGGGCAATTCCAAGCCGAGAATTGGCCACATCAAACAAAATCCTGAGATTTTGCTGCTGCAAATTGGCTATAACATTCAACACCGAGTTCACGTTGTCGGGTGAACCTGCCATAGCCAAGCACGCCAACGGTCCCGAACTACTATGTATCAAGCTGTTCTCCGTCGGTAACGCCAAGTCCAAGCCTGAGAAGTGAAACGTTATTGTAGGTGCTCGTTCTTCATTTGTTGAAGCAAAGCAAGTATCGAAAGCTCCCAGACTTGAAAATGGGCCCGTCACTTGTTTCCTGAACTCGTCTCTAATTGCTGTGTAAATGGGCTGAACGAATCTGGTTATCACGGTGCCGGAATCTATTATTGTTCCAGCTCCGGTATTGGGGTCAAAAGCTAAAAGCTCCGGCGAAATGGGCACGAGAACTTTACCGACGCTCACTCCCGTCAGGTTAACGTAGTAGAGTGAAGGTCGATGTGGGTTTCGCAGGAGAGGAGTGGTCTTTATAGTTTTGGGTTGACCCACTGGGCCGAGTTTGAGAGAGCCAGAAAAGTAAAATGATCTGAAACTGGGCAAGCAATAGGAGAATACGCCCGAATAAAGTGACTGGGATTGAGAAAGTAGTGACATGGGGCCCCGACCCAAGCCCAACAGGCCCTGGGGTGGGATTGAACCTCCTGAGATGGAGTTGATGCATCCGAATGCAAAATTTGGAATGATGTCATTTGCTAATTTCAGTGAATCTTGAACTAGGTTGGCTGAAAAAGAGGAATCTCCACCGTAGGTTTGGTTGAAGAGGCACGTAGACGGGGTGGTGGGGCAGGCGAACCCGCGGACTTGGGCACACTGGGGCACGGAGCAATCCAAAGACCCGAAAGAGGAAGAGGTATTGGGTTGGAATGAGGCGGTGGTGGTGGAGCATCCAATACAACCGGAGCATGGGATCCATGCAACATCATTACTCGTGTCTAGGACCATAAACAACAATTGACCGGGTGTACCGAATTTGACCCGGACCACGTAGTTGTTAATGTTGAGCAGCTGGTGGGCGGGAGCAACCGGGACGGAGGTGGTCTTTTGGTTGATGAGGGCTGACAAGTACTTAAGCCTCTCGAGGTCTTTGGATGCCATGTTTAGTACAGTGTTGAGCAATGAGTTGGACCTTGGTGGTGCCACGAAAGGGGAGCATTTGCCGTAGATTGGAATGACTGAGAGATCTGGGCCGTCCACTTGTGAAGCACAAGGATCAACAGCATTGGTGTTGGAGATTATGAGAGCAAACAGGAGGAAAACAATGGCAGCGAAGTCCATTGCCTAATTTGAAGCAGACTGAAATTGAACTACTAGTACTACTAGTAGTAGGATGTTGGCCACATACACATATATATAGTGTAACTAAGAGCGGGAGAAATGACTCAAACACCCTGGCTATTATTGCCTTGTGATTATACGCATGGTCAATCAATCGAAAGGGAGATGGGATTGGTGATGAACATTGGTTGCTATACCTGGGGTCCCCGAAATGCACATTAGAGAAAACCCAACTTCTCCAAATAAAGTAATGGTCAATGGGAGACAAAAGAAAGCATTTTACTCTTTGAAATAAATTGTAAATGAATAGAAGCATTCTCATTAAATCTCCAGTAATTCCTGAAGAAGAGATAGCTTTACATACCTTGTTAATAATCAGTATGAGCTGAAGTACAAAGTCACGGACTGACATTCTTAAGGCACCAACAGGCAGCTCGTGAAAATATGATTGAAAGCTTTTGTCTATAGATGGTAATGGGATGACGATAGATGCACACCACAAGCTGTCGGTCTCAGTCACGGGAATGCAAACATGCCTCCATCTCCATTCAATGCTATGGTATTACAGTTTACTTAAAATCAGTATTGGAAAGGAACCCTTCTCTCCTTTTTATTTTCTGTTTGAAGCTGTCATTTAGCTACAGATATCACATGTTAGCTGACTCACTACCTTCTAATTCGCCGACTGCTGTCTTTAACACAATTTTATGTACTTCCCAGGGTAAGAGAGAGGACATGCATGGTGCTTCACCAACTTCCCTTACACCCTTCCTTTGTCTTCTTTCTAAGTCTTATAATTTGATTAAGATTCTTCAGCACTAGCAGATTTCAGCTATAAACTGGAGTGACAACTCGTGTTCTTAGCACTTGGTACAACTTTGTAACGACTACATCATCTTGTCCTCAACGTAAAGAAGACACTACTTTTCCATCCGGGTATATGCAGATGTTTTGACTTCTAGGTTAAAAAAAAAGCTAAGAATGAGATATCCGAGTTCAAGAATACAGACCAAAAATGCCTCACATAGACAAGGGAATCATCACAATTATCGAAGACACGAGACCAGGGGAAAGGATTGAAAAAGGGACAAAACCATATAAGACAAACCATATGAAGTCGTTCAAATTTTCATGGTTAATGATAGTCCCTACCAAAATCACGGGATCTCATGTTTATCCTACATTGCCAAATGCTAACTTGGCGGCTATCGCAGAAGAGTCAATTGAATGGCGTCACATACTTATCTGTATTCCAGCAGCTTAAAAGCTGGCAATTTTAAGATTCTCTCTTTCTTGTCATCTTTTAGAATGCAACTGTTATTGTATCATCCCAACGGATGCAAATTATAGGCATTATTATCAAGGACACGAAATTATTTCATGTTTTTATCTTCATAACCAATCCTAATCATGCCACTCCTCATATATACAGCTTGCTACAGTTGAGAGTTTACACTCATTAGCGGCAAACCGGTCCCTCGTGAGAGATGCTGAGGCGTCTAGTAAATATAGGAAGCAAGCTAGACAAAGATGCATCCCAAAAGTGCATAAAGGGATTTATGGTCCAAACCTACTGAGAAAATGATTAAGGTACTGTATTAGTCGGTCAAAGTAGCACATATTGCCTCTGCAATAAGAGATGGACATCAAGTATCAGTAGAAAAGAGAAGTCAGTGTAAATGAAAGTTCCGTCATCTAACAAAATAGACCCTGCTATTCCTCGGACGACGTAAACAAAGAAGTTCAAAGAGTAGGGTGTCTGCATTCACTCCATACTTTCGTATGCATAAGTTCTAAAAGGAATAAACAACAGAAATATGTTAGAATTATCCCAAAACAAAGACATGTTTTCACTCTGCTCTCAGGTTGTTCCCATCAAGACACTGTTCTACCATGCTTTGTCGCTTATTGCTTTCCATTCCAACCAAACCTAAACACACAATAAATTACGTATCATGTTTCGTACAGAGTCGTACATGATAGTTATGACCATATATTAACAGCTACAGCTTCCATCGAAAGCAGATTGTTCAGATTTGTTGATTAGAACATGCAGTATATACATGCACCCACTAGAAAACAGAAAACTGCATGTGAATTCACTGTCTGTTCTGTTCATCACATGATTCATATATTATAACGCTAAATTATACGTCATCACCAACACACAATGAACTAATACTGACAAAAGTTTATATCCAATGTCTGTAATACTACGAAATTTTGCAAGATGCTCGAAGTCAATCAATCCATGCAATTCATAATTAACTGTAATACTATGAAATTTTACATTAAGCTCGAAGTCAATCAATCCATGCAATTCATAATTATAATTAATTTTATAACAGATATAGTACGTTAAAAAATTCCCAAATTGGGTTTTCCACAATTTTATCTAAAATTGAGAATTGAAACGTATAAATGGTTAAATAATATACCATAAGGCAATTAAAACACATGATTAAATTACCTAGAAGGCCATATTTAGCACACAATACGAATAGTACCCCACTTTGTACTTGAAAATTGTGCTAATAAAAATGGGTTTTAAAAAATGCATATATTAAATATATGTAAAATTTTTAAATGAACAATTTCGAATTAAATTTATTTTTAAAGAAATTGAACCAAAAGATGTTATATGAGAGATATTACATTCATTTAATTAATTCAATTGCTTAATAAAATGAGTTTTAGAAAAATGTATATATTAAATGTACATAAAATTATGAAATGTACAGGTTCAAATTAAATTTATTTTTAAGGAAAGTGAACCAAAAGATGTTATATAAGAAATGTTACATTCATTTAATTAACACAATTGCTTAATTAAAATAGTTATATATATATATATATATATTAAATGCATATTAAAATTTGAAATAAATAAATTTAAACGAAATTTATTTTTAAATAAAAGTGAACCAAAAGATGTTATATGGAAAATGTCACATTCAGTTAATTAACACAATTGCTTAATAAAAATGATTTTAAAAAGGTATATATTAAATGAACATAAAATTTTGAAATGAACAAGTTCAAATTAAATTTATTTTTAATGAAAGTGAATAAAAAGATGTTATATGAGAAGTGTCACATTCATTTAATTAGCACAATTGTTTAATAAAAATGAGTTTTTAAAATGTATATATTAGATATACATAAAAATTTGAAATGAACATGTTCAAATTAAATTTATTTTTAAAGAAAGTGAACCAAATGATGTAATATAAGAAATGTCATATTCGTTTAATTAACACAATTACTTAATAAAAATCAATTATAAAAAATTATATATTAAATTTACATAAAATTTTGAAATGAATAAGTTAAAACTTAATCTATTTTAAAAGAAAATTAATCAAAAGATATTATATGAAAATGTCACATTCATTTAACTAACATAATTTCTTCATCTTAATCATGCTTAAATATAATTTGCTCAATATGATATCTAAATTAGTGATAAGCCTTAACTTAACTGTAAAGTTATTATTGCATATAAAATTTTATAGTATGTAAACACAATTGAACCTATTTAGAATATAAAAGGTAATTAATGGAATCTTTGAATTCCTAAAAATATTCTTAGCTACAAAATAAATATTAATCCATATAGAGATCAAAAAACATATATATTTTAGGTTTTGATACTAATTTGGATTTAAATATATTTGTTACTAGTTGTACAATCTAAGCATACATATACAGGCTGTTTGGAACACAGTGAATTGAATTCATGAACGAATTGGATTCAATTACATTAATAAAATTGGAATTGAATTCAATTTACACTGTTTGGAACAAATCTAGTAATATTAGAATTGAATTCAAGTACACTGTTTGGAACAAATCCAGTAATATTATAATTGAATTCAGTTTTTTTAATTTTAAAAATTATTGAAGTTTTTTTAATTTTATTTTTACTATAAAATTACATTTTTGTTAAAATAATTAACGATGAATTATGTGTTAACTAAAATGAATACACTCATGTATAAGAAAGAAAAATTATAAGTATTAAATAAAAAACTGTGTATAAAAATAAAATAATTTAGATTGAATTTTAAAATAATTATCAAATAAGTAATTTAAATTAAATTGAGATAAATTAATTTTGTCAGTAGCAGTCTATTGATTTACATATGCTCATACTATTCACTTATATTTGGCCTGAAATATTCACATAATTTTAAATTTTATGAAATTAAGAAACATTAAACTATAAAAAAAGTCTTGCATCTTTAATTCAATAAAATATATACATTTTTTAAAAAGACCAGGCCCAAACTTAGTCTGAAGCTTGATCCACCCAGACCTAATCTATTAATTTCAGGGTAAGACCCATTTTGTCAACTCTAATTAAAATTGTGAACTTTTTAATATTATTTATGGTATTATAA
Organism: Erythroxylum acuminatum; assembly: GCA_026284645.1. Classification (NCBI taxonomy): domain Eukaryota; kingdom Viridiplantae; phylum Streptophyta; class Magnoliopsida; order Malpighiales; family Erythroxylaceae; genus Erythroxylum; species Erythroxylum acuminatum. Next base: position 6,267,785 of record JANKOD010000006.1, on the reverse strand, counting down.
GATTTTAAATTTAATTAACCCTCAATTTATATAAAATTTTCATCAAGTATACACATTCAGTTAACATCAATAATAAAAATATATGATAACGAGTTATTTATAATTATATATATATAGTTATTTACTTAGGTGCATGAAAAATAAGAATTATAAATTTTATATCTAATGAATAATTGTTATTTAGTGGAGCAAGAACAAAGTCTCTAAATGAAGTGGATTTAGGAAATTAAACGGATTTATTCTAACTGCAGACACAGAAATTATTGATTACATGAAGGATTTAATTAAAAGCTACATTTGTCTGATTGTCTTATCGACCGGAGCATGGTCGTGATTGTGAGATGATCTAAGGGACTTAAAAGCATACAGCCCAAATGCGGCAAGGAACAAGATAACCAGAAGCAAGTTGAAATACTTGCTTGGCTTCTTCAACCCCTTGAGCAAGTCACCGTAGTTCTTGTTGCTATCGTCTTTTGCATATTCTTCGGTACCACTTGGTATTATGCTTGACGACTTTTTCTCCTTACAAGAGTCACAGAGACGTTCTTGTTCTACGCTCGAGCTGTTTACTCGCTTGTTTCCTGGTTCTTCTGAGGACTTCTGTTCGGGCTTTGAAGCTTCAGTAGGAGCTTGTATTAATGGTGGTTGCGCCTTGTCCTGTGGCTTAGGAGGTTTTGCGGACGCACTCACCTTGTCCACCGGAGGTTTAGGTCCTTCTGTAGGTGGCCATGGCTTTTCTTGCGGTGGTTTAACATCTGGCTTTGTTGGTTTCTGTTGGCTTGGAGCTTCTGGTGGTGGCTGTGTTCCCATTTCCGCCCGTGGCTTTTCAGGACTCGGAGCTTTTTGATGTGGTTTCGAAGGTACGATCACTTTAGGGTGTCTCACAAAGAGTATACCTTTCTCAAACTTGGCAGTGATTCCATTGAAATCGTAATTCGATGAAATAGGAACATCCTTGCGAAATTTGCTCCATTTGTTGCCGTCTACTGACCTCTCTCCGATAAGCCTCAGGGTCTTAGCTGTAGTCACTTGAACCTTCAATTGCTCCTTTTTGAACCCTGTGGTGAAAATCCAAGGTTGGTGGAGGTTTTGTCATCGAAAACTTGTTAAAAAAGAGTGCAGGAAAACAACGAGAAATGTATATACCAGGCAGGTGGACCATGAGCGTGTCAGCTTCAAGCTCTCGTGTCCACTCCATCGATGGCTCGAAGGATTCGTAGACACGATCAGGTGCGGCCACCTTTGTTCTTAAGTCCATTTTCAGCTCTTCTGTTCTTGATTATCCTGTGCTGGTTGGTATTACTATTGGTTTCCGGAGTGAACATCGGATTATGATCAGTTGATTGGTTTTATATACAGACGATGTCAGGAAGTAGCTTGCAATCTGATGACAGCCTTCCTTCTGGATACGTTTCATATTCACTTTGGAAATTGTTTGCTTTGCGTAGAATTTATACCTTTCCTTCCTGATAGTTACCCTCAAGGGTTTTTAGAGAAATTCATGCTTTGGTCTCTTCATGCACAGGTAAAGTTTAGAGTTCTTTCTTGGATAATGGGTAATGTGTTTTCAAATTCTGGAAGAGGACAGGCCGAAAGCTTTTCTAAAGTGATTAAATATTTCTTTACGGCACAACGAAAACATTAAACGTGTAAATATAAATGGGAATAATATGGGAATAAGGCAGAAAGAGAACTTAAAATATATCAATGGCTCTTTAGGCGTCCCACAATTAGAAATAACAAATTATATATCATATCAAATTTATTTAGATTACGCTTAAATTTTAATTTAATTTTTTTAAAATTTAATTAATTATATCAAATTAGTTTGATAATAGCTAAAGCAATTTAAAATTAATCAATCTAATCTAATCTAATTTGATATTAATTAAACTCAACTTTTAAGATATTTAATTAATTTGATAATGAATCGACAAGGTTACTCTTTTATGATTAAAAGGTTACAGGCAGAGTATTTGCTAAACCCAAAATAAAGGGAAGGTAGAAAGTTTTGTATGTAGATAACCATTTAATTAATTATAAATTCATAATATGAAAAATAAATAAATTACATATTTATCAAATATTGTATTTCACGTTATCATATTTTACATAAGTCATTTTTGTTAAGAAAATATTTTTTTTACAAATTACGGTTTAGTACTCAAACACAGAAATAGATCTCGTAGATGTATTTGGAGCACGTAAAGCTTCGGTCTTGCCCCTTTTTATTTATAAATTGAGCATATAGTTATATCAATTATCTTAGATTCAAAAAATAAATATTTTATGAAGATGAAGTTAGCTATTTTCAATTATTATTATTATTAATTTATGCATAAAAGTCACTCTTTCTTTACGCCACGAAGGTGTTTGGTAGATAGCGTTTAAGCTATATTTAAGCTGATTAAAGAGTATTATCAAACAGGCAGTATATTTGTTTGGTTAGGAGTTAGTTTGGTTGACTGATTCAACCCAATCAACTATTTTTTAAAAAGCTACTCTAAGTAACGTTTTAACCTATCAGCTAATAAAAATCTTACTCAAAGATAATTGTGCCCTTATACTCATTTCTCATCTTAAACAACCGGTGACCCTTAGGTTTTTAACTTTAAAAAGAAAAAGTTACGATTGGTGTGTAGATCTTCCAGAATCTCCTCAAGTCGTATTTTTCAAACACCTAAAAATTATTAACTTGTCAATTATTATTATTACTATTTAAGGAATATTATTATTATTGATGTTATTGTTTATTATTATATATCTTATGTTTTTATTAAAGTTATAAACTTAATTTATGTAAAATTAAATATTTAAAATTTAAATTCTTATAAAAATATTTAACGAAATAATATTCATGTTCTTATAATTTTTTTAAGTTATGTTTTCGTTGGTCATTTTACACATAAACAGCTAATCTTAAATAATTAATTTTACCAAACATTTTTAAAAAACACCGGTGTTGTTCGCTGATCAAATCATCTGATATATTATAAGTTAACAGCTAATACAATCAATTGATTATCAAACAGAGCCTATATCAGGCATTCTAATGTTTTGCTTATATTGGTTTAAAATAATTGTAATACATTAAATACAGCAATGCCATTAATTATTAAGAACTTCAAATTAAGCTTATATTGATTTTAGGATATCTTAAATAGAGTTAATTAATTTTGAGTAGAAGAGTTACTCTAACAAGACGTTCGCCGCGATAACGTGAATGGCCACCGAGTCTCAAGTTGAGCAACGGTGTCGTTTAATAATTGTCGCCGAAAAGTAGTCGCCGTCTCTGGTTCGTTTCTCTGAAGTCGACGCCGCTCTCCGCCGTCACGTTCTCTCACCACCGTCTTATCCTTGTTGCTCTCTTGGTCGATTGGAAGTGTTTCTGTGATCTGTCCTTAGAGTTTGAATTCCACATGTACCTCACAACTTCATGAACTTAAACTGTTTGATAAATTTTGAGTGAGAAAGTTGCAACTGAAGTTTCCAATGGCAAACAGCAAATATGAGTATGTTAAGTCATTCGAGGTCGAAGATGAGGTTATGCACCCTAATATCATTGTTGTTCGACTCGGTGGCAGTAATTTCACAAGGTAAAGATACTCTAAACCATTCTACATTTGTTATTCAACTCTTTTTTCTAACTTTTTATCTCTATGATCTCGATTTTTATATCGTTTTGTAAAAAAATGGTAGATTTTCTGAAGTGCACGAGTTTGAGAGGCCAAACGATTTGAAAGCGTTAGAATTGATGAATGCTTGTGCAACTTTGGTGATGGAAGAGTATCCAGATATAGTCTTCTCATACGGTTTCAGTGATGAATATAGGTTCTGAAGTTCACTCTTTTTTATTTTTTTGAGTAATTAGTTAACACGTTGAATAAATTCATAATCTTTTATACATGCAGCTTCGTTTTCAAGAAGACTACCAGGTTCTATCAGAGGCGAGCCAGGTTATTATTCTTAGCTTTTTATTACTGCTTGCTTCACAATGTAGATATCTGGTGTGAAAGTTTTAATCACGTACTTCTATGCATTTCACCAAGAGATTTGTAAAAGATTTTATAGTTATATTGCTGTTATAGTATCGGAAATAATGGATAAAGAAGTCTTGATGTCCTAACTTCAGCTTCTTTGCAAATTGGAAAATCAAGTAAATGATAAACAGATATACTCTGAATCAGTATGTTTATATGAAATATCTTGTTCAAGGCTACTGCTAAAAGGGCAACATTAGAAGTCTACTTTGAAATACCTTAGAAAGGGTGCTTTTAACTTTCATTTTTCTGATCTTCAATCATATTTCTTATTTTCTTAATTTATGTATGGTTACCTTTTCGTGAAAGTTGTATAGATATTCTGAATTTCTAGTTTAAGTTATAGTCCATGCAAGGGGGGAGTCTTTACATACATGAAATTAATGGATCTTGCAGCAAAATTCTTTCGCTAGTTATGTCATTCTTCACTTCTACACTTGTCACAAGATGGAAGGAATTCTTCCCTCAAAAAGAGTTAAGATATCCCCCTTCATTTCACGGGAGGGTCATAAGCTGTGCAACTACCGAGGTTCTTCAACAGTACCTTGCTTGGAGACAGCATGAATGTGAGTTTGGACTGTAGATAGTAAGCAAATTATGAAAGCCAAATTTATTTGTGCAAGGAAGTACTTCGTGGTAACATGGGAGCATTAATACACCAGGATGGTAATCAATCATACACATTTCTTCAATTTTCAGGCCATGTTACTAACCAGTATAACACTTGCTTTTGGATGCTGGTTAAATCTGGAAAGACTAACGACGAAGCTCGTGAAATTCTAAAGGTGCTTTTCTCTTTTCTTCTTCTCCTTTTTCCTTTTCCTTTTTTAAAAATCTGGTTTACTTAATTTGATAATTTCAATGATGTTGGCTGTTACCTGGAAATTGTTATTCTACGAATTATAGTTTTCACTTCTATCCATTTTCTGAAGTTCTTCTGTTGTCCTTTTCCTCTCTCTCTCTTTTACTCTCTCTGAAGTAGAGATTTAAATTTGCTCTATCAATCAGGAGTCTGCTTCAGTTTATGTTATCTTAGGTTCTATAAATGCAGGGCACTCAAAAGCAGGAGAAAAATGAACTACTCTATCAAGAGTTTGATATAAACTACAAGAAACTTCCAGAAATCTTTCGTCAAGGATCCTGTGTTCTGAAAAGAGAGGTTATTTCTCCAATCTATTTTGATTGTTATGAACATACACGCATCTGATGCATATACTTTTCTTTATCTCATCACTTCTTTGCTTGGTTGGGGATTTGGAAATGGTAGGGGAAAGATCGAGAGTTCAAAAAGCTTACTTTCTTTGAATGTCTCGAAATTTTCTTGAGCCTAATGTCTTAGGGAATTTTGTCAAGTGTAGACCATACATTAATCTGCTGAGCTCTATTTGTATAATTTTGAGGCAAATTTTCATGCTAAGTTGCTCCATTGCGAGTTTGAGATCAGTGAACTGAATCTTGTTATAACTTACACGTGGCTTCATAAGCTATAACACATCATCTCACTAGTACTTTCTCCAAAAGATTTATTCATAGAAGTCGGCTATGTACCATAAACGAACTTCCATCTTTTTGATGTTGTACCACTAGAATGCTGATGACATGTTAGGAACTCTAACATATTTCAAGTTAATTAAGTGACGTACAGATCTTCAGAAATTAAGACAATAATTATTGGTTAGTCGAACTTATGTATCGAGAAGTTGTAAATGCTAGGTATAACAGCTAGACCATGAATGTTGCTAGTATATTTGGCAACTTCTCTGCCCCTCTAATTCTAGGCCATTTAAGCCTAACAATAGGGCCATATGCTTTCCAATTGAATCCGGTGCAAAAAGGTTTTTAATCTTGCTGTGTTTGCAACATCATTCTCAGAAATGATTTTTAACAAAAAATATCAGTCTTTGGCTTCTGAAGCTTCCATTTCATGCCATCATCCTATGGATGACAGAAGATGACTAGTAACAGGCCCAAGGCATTTCTTATTTTCTTTTTGTATATTTTGTGTTATATTTCCTCTCTGTTTAGCCTTTGGCATTTCAAACTCAGATCTTGGATGTAATATTTATAGGTGGAGGATATTGTGAAGTACACTGATAATGGCTCTCCGGTTAAAAGACTACGAAAAAGACCAATAGTAGTCCATTCAGAGAATATAGCTGGGAGAAGCTTTTGGAATGAGTTCCCTAATCTTCTTTTAGAGCTGGGTGGTTTTGTAGAGGATGTTTCCAAAACTAAATCAGATTACGTACGGTCTTTCATATTTGAGAACAAATTGATGCCATCTACTTGGATTGTCATCAGAATAGATGGGTGCCATTTTCACAGGTGTTGCATTTAGGTTTCAATTGGGTTGAACAATTATTTTCATTCCCATTATTTTTAAATTTTAGAAAAATAGGACTATTGTTTTAGTCAGTGCTTTTAGAACTTTGTAAATTTTTAGTTGTTTGTCATAGAGCTTAGGAATTTAGATTTTCTTGAATATGAATTTTTGATAATGGCATAATCCTGGCTTTGATAGTCTTTACATAGGGCAGAACTACTGTGTATCTGCACTTGTTTGGATATTGAATGTTCTTTTATCAAGAAATAACTGTTTTTAAGGTTGCAGCAATTTAATTTTCAAATTGTTATCACTTTATGATTCTATTACTTGATTTGTGTTACTTGGGGTAGATTCTCTGGAGTTCATGAATTTGAGAAGCCTAATGACGTGCAAGCTTTGAACCTCATGAATGCATGTGCAATGGCTGTTCTTCAAGAGTTTCAGGATCTTGTGTTTTCATATGGTGTCAGTGACGAGTACAGGTACCTAATTGATTTCCTATTTATGATGGGTCTTAATTTCTTTTTTGTGAAACTATTTAAGTTTGTGCAGTTTGTTGTGAATACTTACAGCTTTGTTTTGAAGAAGAATTCCAACTTTTACCAAAGGCAAGCCAGGTATCCCTTCTATGAGTCCTGAAGCTTTATGCTTTAATATGATTTTGAGCTTATACATGCACATAGTGGGACAGTAAGAAGCCATAACTCCACGCCTATTTGCATGGTTAAAAAAGTACTCTTGATATGAACTTACTGTAGTGGTCTAGCCTCTTTTTCTACAACATGCTTTATTTTGATTTCTATGGCTTTCATTTTTGGTTCAAATGCTTTGTTAATTACTGAAACTTATATATTATACTTTGCAATTCTGCATTGATCATTCAATAAAGGATATATTAGCAAGTAATATTTAGCAAAAGTGTCTACGTAGAGCTCATTCCTCCAATATGATTGGCTTCATAATGAGCTTAGTCAATTGATCTTCATTTTGAACTTTAGAAAATCTTGGCTTATTATCCGCATTGATATTAGTTCTTGATCTTCCCTGTGTAGTAAAATTGTATCTTTGATAGTAGCTTTCTTCACGTCAATGTACGTGATGAAATGGAGAACTTTCTTTCCACAGAAAGAACTGAAGTATCCTCCATCTTTTGATGGAAGGGCCATATGCTATCCATCATATGAAATTCTTCGAGATTATTTGGCATGGAGACAAGTTGACTGTGAGTAAAGATCTAAATGCTTGTTCCATTAAGATTTAGTAGAGGCTCGAGTATGTTTCAAATTATGTATTTCATATAGATCAAACTAATGTAAATCATCCAGTGATTATGTTTCTGCAGGCCACATCAATAACCAATACAATACTTGCTTCTGGGCCCTTGTGAAGTCTGGAAAGAGCAAAAATGAAGCTCAACATGCTCTGAAGGTGCTCACCTCCGCCAACTCTGTGTCTCACTCAACTTAGCATGCTTATATGTTTGGCTTATCAGCTGTTATCTTGTATGTTTATTTTATCTTTCTGTTTTCACAGGGTACTCAATCACAAGATAAATATGAATTGCTTGCTCACTTTGGTATTGACTATAATGCCTTAATCCCCATGTTCCGTTTGGGGTCTTCTGTTTTTTGGGTAATATTCCGGGTGATTTCCCTTAACGCTCGACTGTTTAACTGTCTGCTATTTCATTTGCGTTTCATCTGTTTGTGTTTAGACGATGCCCAAGTAATTGAAACTGTTGAGCTCGTGTTGATTTGAATTGACAAATCCCCATCTGTGTACTTGATCCACCATGTGAATTTTTTGACTGACTAATCCTTATTTTGCTATGTCGTTCCTACATGTTTTCAAGCTCAATTAATGCCTGCTTCATTTCTCTCATCTCAAATCCACTGAAATCTTACCTTGGTTATGGGAGAAGTTACTGGCATTTCCACTAAACTACAAGATGCAGTGGCTATTACTACCTGTTTATTGTTGACTTGTTCCATGTTAGGAAACTTGTAATTTTATACTTGCCTCTTCATTTGAATACAGGAAGATGCGGTTGGAGATAAGAATGGATCATTTGTTGAACCACTGCTGAAAAGCAAAGTGATTATAGACCATTGTAACATAATCGACAAAGAATTTTGGGATACACACCCCAGTATCCTTCATTAGACCCTTTCGGGAATTCAGATTTTACCTCTTCCAACTGTATTCTTTATATTTATGAGGTTCCAATACTAGAAACTGAAAAAAAAAACTCACTCTCTTCCCAAAAATACATAATTTATTTTAGTTAATGTTTGATTTTCAAGCAAATGGCATTTATTGGTGAAAATCAAATATTGTTCGACCCTTTTATCATCTCTAAATGTATTCTTTACCTGGTGGGAGTAGTTTATTATTGTGTATGATAGTCGTTAAATACAGTAAAACTGAAGTCTTTTTAAAAAAAAAAAAAAATTGCCAGCATAAAACAAGACAATGTCACACTCCAGAGGAAATGTCTAACCAGGAAAGCTGAGAAAGCTATTAGCCAACTCTGTATTCATGTATTCAACATACTCTAAAAAGAGAACTGAAAAGCTTCTTTAAGAGGAAGCATCAGAGTTTTGCAGTGGTAAAGCTTAAGGAACAAAATCCTCTAGGGCCCCAATACATGAACATTGCTCACAAACTAAGACAAATTATTATTTGAGCGTCAATGCATTCTCCCTCTCTTATGTTGAAAAGGTTGACACTTTGGCATTTCCTCACTTAGCACTTGCAAGCTCCGCTCGAAGAAGCTTGGCCGCAGCAACCATGTTGCTAAGGGCGGGTTTCACTTCAGTGTACTTGCGAGTCTTGAGACCACAATCAGGGTTGACCCAAAGGATGTGACTTTCGAGGACTGCAAGCATCTTCTTAATACGATCTGCAATCTCCTCTGTGGAGGGGATCCTAGGGGAGTGAATGTCGTACACACCAGGACCAATGCCTGCACCATATTTCACCCCGTCGCGGAAGACTGAGAGGAGCTTTTCATCTGATCTGGAGTTCTCGATGGTGATTACATCAGCATCCATGTCGATGATTGAGTGGATGATGTCATTGAAATTTGAGTAGCACATGTGGGTGTGGATCTGCACAAGTTGTTGAGCATTTTCAAATAATAAGTTGCCTTTCAGCATTTATGAATTACTCAATGTAACAATCCTCGCCCAGTAAGCTAAAACCACTAAAAAACTGTTAACCCAATGCTAAACCATTATATTCACAAACCCCTGGAGAAAAAGTTAGAACCATTCGCACCTAATTCTTGGTCATCCTCTTATTCATACTTTCCATGTGGAAAAATTATCAGAATTTTGATTTTTCATCGTCACGTGCCCTTAACGCAAGGCACTCCAGTATTCAACATTCTGGTACCAAAATACAATCGATGACAAAACTAATGAAGTGCAACTAGAGGAGAAGAAAGGGCACCTGGGTAGTGTCTTTGACACCACAGTTTGTAATCCTGAAAGAATGAACAGCCCAATCGAGATAGAAACCATGCTCGGATTTCCTAAGGGGTAAACCCTCTCTCAAAGCAGCCTCATCGATCTGGATAACATTAATTCCAGCTCTCTCAAGATCCTCAACCTCATCCTTGATTGCCAAAGCAATCTGATAACAGGTCTCATGTCTGTCAACAAACATGTCGACAATGTGAGAGCTCATTAAGATGATTACAAATAGCACATTTTGTTATCAGTGTCTTGGTGCTACTTACCTAGGCTGGTCATTCCTTACAAAGGACCAGTTCAATATGGTAACAGGTCCTGTAAGCATTCCCTTCATAATCCGCTGGGTCATACTCTGAGCCATTGAGGACCAGAACACGGTCATGGCCTTAGGGCGGCTGACATCGCCATATATGATAGGAGGCTTGACGCAACGAGAACCATAAGACTGGACCCACCCATTTGCAGTGAAGGCGAATCCAGACAATTGCTCGCCAAAGTACTCAACCATGTCATTTCTCTGAGACACAGAAAAGATGGAGGCTGTCAGTAGAAGTACAAGAAGGAAAAGAAATCATATCATCAAACGAGACAGCAGCTTAATTGAGGCAAAAGCTCACTTCAGGTTCACCATGCACCAAAACGTCGATGTCTAGCTCTTCCTGGAGTTTCACAACCTTGTTAATTTCCTCCTTGATTGCCTTGACATAATCATCCTCTGATATCCTGAAGTAATAACCAAAGAAAAAAGAGAAAAAAAAAAAGAAAAATATAGCAAAACTAGTCAACATAATTGACGAGCTGAAGTTAATTAGTATAATCTGAGAAGCAACAAATCTTCTCACTTCTTGGCTTTGTATTCACGGCGCACTCTTCTAAGATCCATCGTTTGAGGGAAAGATCCAATAGTGGTTGTGGGAAGACTTGGAAGGTTCAATTTCTTCTGCTGAGCATCAAGCCTTGCACTGACATTTGTTGCCCGACGGTGGTCAGATCCTTTCAAAGTAGCAGCCTAAGCAAAATGGATGAACAATCAAAAGTAACAGCCAGTTAAACAACCTTGAGAAACAATTCCAATGAAGAACAAACAAACCAAAAATGGAGTCAAAAAGACAATAGATAGCAATAATATCAAGAACTTACAGCCTTTTGAACAGCCTCATTTGTCACTCTAGGTGATGACTTTCTTGAAACATGAGCCAATGCATTATTAGAGAAGAAGGCCTGTATGCACCAAAAACAGTAAATCAACAAGCTTTAGAATTACAAAAAACTTAATAGAGAGATAAAGTCTAGTTTCCCATACAACCTAAGAAATTTTATCCTTGTTTAAATTTTCTAGGACAAATTATCATAAAACAAAATTAGTTCCCAACTCTTATAGAAGTTAACACAGCATGTGCATCCATTATTTCAATTCAATGAAGCATAATGAGAAAAAAAAATAAGAAAAAAGAAATCAGCAACATTAACTGCTATTACAGTTGCCTTATTGAAGGTAATATTGAAATTCATAATAAACGGGTGAAGTGAAACCTAAAAGTGTACCTCATCCCTTTGTCCAACAAATGCCTTGGCCAAGGCATTTACTTCAGTTACTTTCTGAGCAGCAAATGCTAGCCATGACTTAAGATCTTTATCGAATTTAGGTTCATTTGCCAAATCAACTGCAGTGTGAAGAAGAGAGCAGGAAGTGGAGACTACGACCTTGTCTGCATAAACATGATAGCTCAAATTATTTCACATCTTGCAAAGATAAGAAAAATTGGAAAGAAAAATCAAAGGGAAAAAAAGTCAGTACCTTTGCCCACAATGCCCTCAAGATCCTGCAATAAACTAAACGAAGAAGAAAGGTCATTCGCCCAGATGTTCCTCCCATCAACCACTCCAGCAAAAAGGTACTTGCCTGAAGGATATCCACCCTTAATTAAATCAAGGGTCTTTGTTCCGCGAACCAGGTCAAACCCAAATCCAGAAACACCCTTCAGAGATGTGAGGGTTTTATATGCTTCAGGTGTCAAATCGGCAAAGTATGTCTCAACTAGAACATTCAAACCAGAGAGAGATGCCTCCAGCTCTGAGTATGCTTGAGAAAATGCTTGTAACTCATGATCTTGAAGATCCATTACAAGTTTAGGCTCATCAAACTGAATCCAGGATGCCCCAGCAGCTTTTAGTTCACCAATAACTTCCCTGAAACAAACTAATCATTTGCATGGATCTCATGACAGAAAAGGCTTAAGAATATGTCTGCTCCCTGCTGATCCTATGGGATTCAGAAGAATATCCAGACACATGAAATTTAAAAACAACTACTCTTACTTGTAAACAGGAAGAATCTTGTCAAGTAAGGAAAGGAGAGGAAAGGATTTCTCCACACCCTTGGCTGGTTTTGATAGCAGCAAGTATGAAACAGGACCTATGATCACTGGCACGGTATCAATTCCAAGCTGCAAGTCATAGAAACAAAAGAAGATCATCTAAATATTTGACAGAAACAGTAGCAGTACTTAGGAAAATTGGTGAATTCAGGAAATGGCTGCTACTCGACAAGTGAACTTCATCGGTTGTGCTTAAATCAAGAGTGTTCATCGCTAGCACATATTAAGTTAGATATCCATGGAAGATAAAGACTTTCTAACCATAGAGGAACCAAGAGAACCCTACTGAGCAAAGAAAAGAACTAGTAAATGGGAGATAAAGGATCAAAACAACTTACAGATCTGGCCTCCTTGTACTCGTCAACAGCCTTGTGAGAAGCATAGGAGAAGTTAACATCTGGTCCTAGCTCAGGGACAATGTAATGACTATATAGGAAACAAAATAGTGTCATTCACGAAACATCAAGTCTAGGGCGTAAAAGGAACAACATAAAGAAGCTTGTTTACATCATGAAGCTCAACTTACTAGTTGGTATCAAACCACTTGGTCATTTCCATGGCAGGGACAGAAGCATTACCCCTGGCCATCGAAAAGTAGATGTCAAATCCAATCTCACCACCATTCCAACCATATCTGGCAGGAACAGCACCAAGCATGGCTGTAGCATCCAATATTTGATCATAGTAAGAAAAGGTGTTGCTTGGAATAAACTTGATTCCCACATCAGCCATATACTTCCAGATGGAGGATCTGAGGTCTGCTGCGACCTTTTGCAATTCCTCAGCACTGCTCTTGCCATCCCAGAAAGATTCCAAAGCAAATTTGAGCTCTCTCTTGGGGCCCATCCGAGGATAACCAACAATGTGGGATGCCATTGCCCTGTTTCACCATGTATCAGGATCCCAAAGCGTGCAGGTAAGCTTAAACATGTGATTTCAAAACAAACAACAACAGAAATTGCTCCAACAAGTGTGATGAACACAAAGTTGCATCTTTGGGATTATTTCAAATCAACTTTATGAGATGTTATCTATCAGCATGTCACATTGTCGCAAAAGGACAATGGATGTTGAAACATGGGAAGAAAAACATCATTTAGCTTAGTTCCATTAAGTTCAGCCCCAATTACTCAAAGATAAGATAGAAAAAGACAGTTGCAAGCAACAATCGTTTATGAAAGGAATATGTCAATAAGATATACCAGCAATAAGGAGCATGTACAGAAAGGAATGTCCAAAATAGGACATCATCCGTTTCAAGTCACTCGCTCTGAAGCATAAATGGAACAGGTAGATATTATAAAGAAAGTAAGCTTCCAGCTTTGTGCTGAAAATACTAAGCAACAAGAAGAAATTAGAATTTGGAAATAAACTGCGTTTTTAAGAACCGTAACTTAGAAGAGAGTTCAATCAAAGCATGCGCTTTTTTGAATACACGACTACATAAACACTACCCTGTTCTAAATCCAATATCAGTTAGTCCAACAACTGGCCAACTGCCTATTTTCCAGATCTATAAAAGGAACGAACTTAACATAAAAGTGATCCAGATCACAACTAGAATCAAACGAATTAGTCACAGTTCCTCATACAAAGACCCCACTTTACAAAATCTACTTCAACCAAAAACAAACAATCCTAAAAAGAAAGTATTCATAAGAAATGATTAAAATTTCAATCTTTACATCAGATAACTTTAAAAATTCAACAAATCAGAATAAAGTGAAAACAGGATGTGTTTCGAACACTACCTTACGGAAAAAGTAGGAAGAGAGAAGTGAAGCAAAGAACGAGAACGAGAACGAGAAGACGATGAAAAGGAGAGTGTTAGAGACTGAACAGATATGAGCTTTAGAGATGCGAGTGTGGGGCAAGAAACTTTGTTCATCACATTTATAGTACTCCTCAGTCCTCACTCTATCTCTCTCACAACCGATTGTCTCTCTCTAGATCTAAGCATCATTATTTATTTTAAGTGCTTTTCAATTTACGGTGTTGTCTATTAAAATTGTTTATTAAATTCGCTATTCCATTTCTACACTATTTTTAACGAAAGGCAAGAGTTTTATATTTTTGCAAAATTTTTAAATAAATTCGTATATTTTTATTTTTATGATTAAAATTTTAATATTAATATCTATTTAGACAAAAAAATTTGGATAAAAATAAGAGTTTTATTATTAAATTTATAAAAAGTAAAACGAATTCATCTCAATTTGCAGAGTCTAAAAAGGGTCATATTGTACGCAACTTACTTTTTGAATTTTTGCGAAAAAGCTGATTTTATGACTTGAATCTGAGATTTTACGCTCACAAAAATTCACCCTCTTATTATTAAATTTATATGAATAAATATTATCATATACATTGATGAAAATATTAAGATTAATTGCTTCAAGAAGATTGTGATTGCATGAAATGATATTTGCTGCTTCCTTAAGTAAATGTTGGATGTTTGATCATAATAGCCACTCAAGTAGGTTTCCTTTTTCTTTTGATGCAATGAAGGATGATTTAAAATGCTTATAAATACCCTTTAAATTATAAATTATGTATTATTGTTGAATTTCACTTCTAAAATTAGTAATTTGAATTTTTTCTTAATCACCTAACTTACTTTCTAATCTCTTTTTTTATCTGTATATAAGGTATATTGTGAGTTCTATTTAAAATTTTCATGCAAGTCATTCGGAAATAATCTTTCTATTAATTAGGGGTAAAGTTACAGACTACTATACTTTTTTAGATCCTGTGTATTAGTATAATTTTTATTGAGTTGTTATTGTTGTTGTTATTTTTATTCTCGTTATTTACGAGTTTCATTTGGAGGAATTGTAATATAAGTGTGAAAAAATGTACAAAATTTGAGTTTTGAGAATTAAAATTTACAAGAAGACAAATCTCCCACCTACTCCACTTTTGTTTACTCAAAATCATTATCTTGTCAACTTAAATGTCAAATCTCAAATATGGCTTAAGTTGAACATAGTCATGATTTAATAATAAAAGCAACCAAGAAGTCACATCAACAAGGTTGGTGGGCAGGAGCAAGTGTAGAATGCAAAATTACTCAAAACCAATATCATGGAAATATAAATATTCTCGTTAGCTTCATTTGTCATATGATAGTATAAAGTCTTGGTGAGTAGGTGAAATGGAAACAAACCAACCATACCAAAAATTTCAAGTGGTAGACTTTATTAGCCAAGAATCCTATCACATCAAGGGTTTGGTAGGAGATAATTGGACTATGTAATGTTTAAGATAAGGTGTCTTTCACGTGAGGAAAATTGATTATAAAAAAACATTAAATATATATTTAATACGTAAAAAAGCAGCAATGATAATTTAATAAAAATCTACTAATACGTGAGGTATGGAGAAATTCAATAGTATAAAAAACAGTAAGAGGACAAACGTGGTGTTCCGTAACTGAGCTCTATATTTTCAATTAAAGAATGTAACCTTTTTGTTAATGGCTATAATTAACAGGAATCAAACGGACGAAACATCAAACAAGGGAGCTCAATAGACCAATTCTCAATTGGGTTCCATAAGGTGTTGTCCAATGGTGACTTTCGAGTCAAAATAAGCCCAATTGACCAAGATAAAATCACAATAAAAATGATATTTTAAAATTATAATATCAAATATATATGTCAAATCATTTTAATAGAGATTGTTATAAGAATTTAATATTTTAAAATTTTAATACTTCAATTTTTAAATAAAATTTCAAATTAAATAAAATTATTAAGAAAAAACTGATTTTCTATTCTATAAAAATAAAATTTGATTAACCGTTAATGCATGAATTACAATTTTTTACTTACATATCTTGGTTATATTAATTTATTGTAACGATCATTTATTTGATGGGAGCATATATATATATATATATATATATTACTTTGAGAACAACAAATTTGTTCCTTTATTTGATACCAGTGGCTTTTTATAATAAATAAATAATAATAATAGTAACATTAAGTGAAAGTCTCGTTAATACGCAGAATCTGCAACTACTAAGATAGAGAGATTTTTTTACAAATAAAAACAACTCTTAAATATTTTAAAAAACCAATTTCTATAATCTCACTTATAAAATCAAATTGACTAACATATTGTGACACCTAAGGAGCAAAAATTCCAATTATTATGTATGCATGTAATAAAATAGAAGGTCAATGGAAGCTAAAGGTTTCAAATTCAAACAAAATAATCTCTTCTAATATATATTTTATAGAAAAAATAAATTTTATAATTAAACAAAATAATTTTACAAAGTTTTTTTGAAATAAACATATAATATCTTCTAAAATATTTCAAAATAAATAAATATAAAGTTCATAATTTTAATAAAATATAAACAATATAATATTGTAAGAATACTAATTAATCTAAAATAAATATTATCTGACAATTCTAAGTTAAAATAATTATAAATTACTTATAAATATTAAGTTGAACTGGGATTTTTTGAACTTAATTTTTAATAGAATTCGATTCATCAATTAAATCATAAAACTAAAATTTGAAATTTAATCTATCAAATCAAATAAATTAAATCAGTTCCAATATCAAGAAATAAATATACTTTAAGGAGAATTGATATGAAAATAATTATATTCCGAAGCAAGTGTAATTTAAAGTGCTACATAGGACTGGATATCATTGTCGTTGACAAAATCCTAAGATAATAAAGGTTGAGGCAAGTTGAATTCTGCAAGTAGTAAGATATAGACAGAGCAGCCATCTTCACTTGCTTCCTTGCTAGTGCTAAAGTGGTGTGCATATGCTCCATTATTGGCGTCTAGATGTAAAGTTAACTCAAAGGGATTAGATTTCATTCATATTCTTCAAATATAAATAGAGAACTAGACAGAGAGAGTAGGAGCAAATTAGAAGAGAAGAGAAGAGAGGCCTAACATGATGAGGACTAGGGTTGTGTTAGTAAGCCAAGTATGATTTGCCTGCTTGTTGTAAGATGCTACTGCTCCAAGCTCTTGGTTCACAGGCAATCTCCTTGGCTTCCCAACATACTATTCTTTCCCATGATAGACCTTTCTCTTCTTTTTATCATGCAAATTAACTTATGACGTGCATGGCAATGCTATACTGCCATTCAATGTTACGTACGGTGCGTTCCCAGTTGCTTGCTTTCTTTAGTTTCTGTCTTCTATTCATACACTTACACTGACTAGCTGGAGGCTGAGAGCTTTCTGCACTCGTGATGGAGTTAGTGATTGTGCTCTAAAAAGGATGCTTGTGAAACGATCGAGTACCAACTGATACCAGTAAGTACTGTAGAACGAAAAGAAGCTAATAACAAAACAAGCAGAAATTGCAGTCTCCTGAGTCAGTGATAGCGCAAATGGCAGTGGCAAAACTGAAAAACACCTAACCAATAAGCTTCTCTGCAAAAGGAAAAAGGAGTAATTAACTTGTAGATGTTCGTAAAAGTGAACAGACCATAATAGGTTTTATCATCTTTCTCATTTGAAATTACATTAAGGAATTAAACACACCTACTTGCACATATATATGTTGTCTGAGCAGAATACAAGCAGTTCCAGGCTAGGAAAAGAACAAAAGCTAACGGATCGGAGGACTACCAGGCAAAGGATTTCTATACTACCCGGAAAATAGCTTGTAGACACTAGTGACCGTGGACTTGCTATTGCTTATATATCAGCGGCCATGACCATGCCCACGTAAAATGACTTGTTTCTGCATCCCTGCCTTGATAACCTAAGCCTCGAGTCGCAACCTGATAGAGGATGAAGAAAGTCGCATAGAAACGTAAATGTGTTTAGCTACAATTTTTTTCCTACATCGTCACCATCTTTTAATTTCTCAAAATTTGAGTTTCTGAAACAATATCATATATATATACACGATGTATATAGCATAAACCCTAATGACTTTTTCTTTTGTACTGATTATTTTTATATATAATAACATTTCTCTCACACCTTTCACTTAATCTTATCTTCCTCGTCTTTATGTTATTATAAGATTACTTTTAGTTCCAAGTAGATTAAATGCTCTTAAAACTTTGTTTGTTGGAGCATATATATCTTCTATGCTTAAAGTATCCTATCAATACATTGGTTTAAACTAAAAACAAATTCAAAGAATTCATATCTACATAAATTAATTTTGTATTATTGTTTAAAAATGCGCTTTTCAAAAGTAATATTTTAAAAATTGAACGGGTTTGACTAGTTTAATAGTGAAAATTTTGAATTAACCAACTTTCGATTTAGTTTTCAATTTTTCTGTTTGATTTAGTTTAATAATTCTTGTTATTAAAAATTGATTAGTTTATTAATTAATGAACTAATTTTTGTAAGGTAATTAGTTTTTATAAGCCAATTAATTTTTATTTAACGGACTTTTTTAATTAAACTTTAAATTTTTCAATAATTAAGGTTAATTTTTGAATCATTTTTTAAATTCTTCAATTTTATTTAATCTTTAGCCATTTTTATGACGGTCTAATATTGATCGAACATTTTAAACTTTAAACCTCCTACTTTACTGGCTTATGATTTAGTCCAGTTTTGAAAACATATGAAAAAAAGTTATGAGTTTTCATATATTTAGAGCTTCTTGGGAATATCTAATTTGTTAAACATTTTTTTTAATTATAAGAAAACGGGTACACAGATTAAGCTATGAATCGAGGAAAGGAAACCCCAGCTATATCCTCGACTAGGATATTAAGGCAACCCACAGGAGGGTATTGATACCAATGAATACCAAAATCTAGAGACCTGGCATGATTTGCTAGCCAATCCGCGGCTCGATTAGCCTCTCGGTATATATGTCTAGCTTTCACATTCCAATCGCGGTT
>JANKOD010000006.1:6235766-6248606 GCA_026284645.1 Erythroxylum acuminatum | reverse complement strand
AAACCTAGAAGAAATCAAGCAGAAAGATAAGGTCGATTATAAATTAACAAAACAGGAATTTCACAAACAGTCAAATTTGTAGAATTAGATAAACCTATTGAAAAGATATTTAAAAGATATAGCATATGATCTAAAAAACAAATCTTACTTCCATAGTAAAAGGAAGGATAGCCATTGGGAAGATAATACGTAGCTGGATCCATTATATCTTGTAGAAATGGGGTCACTGACCTCTCGGAAGACTGTATCTGACCATTAGTCGACAATATGATAATATCATAAAGAATGTAAGATATAATTTATATATCATAAATAATAGAGTTTACCCTTAATATCTTCATCATCTAACTAACTTTGGGCATATATAAGGGCTTGCACGGTACTATGATAAAGTCGAGCACAATGAAGACTAATTATTTGACCTCTAACATTGAAAACAAACTCTGAAGCAACAGTAGAAGCTGTAATTGCTAAGAGATCTTGTGTAATTGCTTACATGATCGAAAAATCAGTTCCATGGTTCTTTCGTTATAACAATACATTGAACTCCACACCTTTAACTTTGGTCATATAATCTGTCATTAAATATTTGTCCATCTCCATCATACTATAAGAAGTACTAACCCTTTTTTCTTTCATTAATTTTGCAAATGAGGGTTGCATACTATTCTTAAAAAACGTTTAACCTAAACCTAAACTTGAAGCTTTAGCTATTGTGGTCCCTATTTTTTTCCAATCTTAGTTGATAATCATTAGACAAATCATTCCAAAATTATTTAATGATATCAATTTATTCTTCAGCTTGATCATCATACAATATGTAATAATAAAAATTAACCCTCTTTATTTTATATCTCGAGTCCAACATATAAATGATTGTCACAATATATCCTACCATATACCAGTAAGAATTGAGCTTATTTTTTATCTGCTCTGTTAGGATAAAATATCTCAAACTTCACACAAAGTGCTTTAGCCAACTCTTATTACTTTTTTGTAAGTAGGAAAGTATATTGAAAATCTCTTTGTCTTAACCCGGTGAGCACTTGAACATATTGTGTTGCTGACTCCAACATTTTGACCAACTAGTATGAAAATCTAATATCAATCTCTTCGAGCTCGAAATGCGTAGTTGTCGTACAATTTCTTAAATTTTTAAACTCTTTTAGATGTTACACTCACATTGCAATATCCAGAATCAACTCTACCTCTTCCTTTATCACCTCCTACTCGTCTTTAACAATCAAACTCAAAATATACGTAAAACAAAAAATATGAAACAATCTCCCACCAACCAATAAGCTCCCAACCTGTAAATTATTGTTCAACTATTTGATCATTGCATTATTCATGCTAGAATTGTCAAGTGTTAAGGTAGACAACTTACTATCGATATTTAAATCCATTAAATATTTGACAAAAACGGTTGTCAATCTTTCACTATATATGATGCCGACATATAAATAAACTTACCTTTTACCAATATGAACAAATAGAATCATAACATAATCAAAAAAGGAATGATAACAATATTAAAGAATATAATGCATTTTAATAATCTACCATGTAAAGTCTAGTCATTGTTAATGTAGTGTGCCTTCACCATTATATAACCCTTCTTTTGATTGTTAGTTGTCCATATATTCGATGTGATAACAACCTATACTTCAATAATTGATAATATTTTTAATACTTCATTCTTGTTATTCTCTTATATCTTGAAAATTTCTTTCTTCAAGGTACTTTGAGTTCGGATCTCAAAGGTCAATTAGAGTAAGATGAGTAACATCCTATATGTTTAGCTATCGATTACAGAGAGTGGATGTTCATCACCAATAATCATACTAGCTAGTAAAAACTTTAATATGTACTATTATAAGTTGTAGTAATCATTTCATGCTTCCCTCTCATTAGGTCAGGGGTCAAAAATGTTTGACCTCCTAATATGAGCTTCTTTCTATTAGTTGGACCAAAACAAAAATGATCAAATTTCCTTTTTTACCCTTATTTCTCTTCAAGCGATAGTTTCTACCTTTTGAAGTTCTGACTAACATCTTATGATAATATTTATATTTGACCTTCTTTATTCTTTCCATTGATCTAATTTTGTTAAAGTGATTCCAAGCTTCACTTCTTAATGAACTTGATCTTTTAACATGACTTATTTCTTCACTTGGTATTGAGTTAGAAGTCTCTCGTAGTATACACTCCAGTACTAAATTAGAACTCTCCACTGAAGAAATATGCTCATCCATCTGAAACAATCAACATATACGACTATATAAGTTATTCATGGACATTTACATATATATGTACACTTTGGTAAATATTTAACAATCAAGATGATGATGATGATGATGATGATGATGAAATAATATTCAAATCATAATTAGTCTTTAAAGACAAACAATTCTAGATGCAATTCTAAAATTTAATCATATTATATGTTATAATTGATAAAGCAACAATTTTCAAGTAAGCATATGTGTATGCAATAGTGATAAACTCTAAAAGTAAAAGATGATTGTTATCCCAAATTTTGATAAATCATCTAGCAAGTTTATTATTATTTAAATTTAGATAACAAGTTTGGTAAGTCTAAATGTTTGGTTACCCATTTGAATATGACATTTAATATTGCATTCATTTATGTGACATTACTCTATCCTTCAAACTTATGCATGAACTTAATCATGGATCTTATAATATTCATAGTTTCAAACTACTTATATTATGTCAATACAAAATTTGATAATGTATCATATCATAAACCTAACACTTATTTATAATTGAATCAATAAAGTGGTATCATATCTTTTTGGATGCATTAGAACTAGAAAGACAAAAACATTTCCTTGGAGATATCATTCAATTTTTGTACTCAAACTTAGGTATTTAATCCTAGGTGATGATAGATGCCACTAAGCTCTTGCCTATCCAACACATGCTAAAATTAAAAACTTCAAAACAACTCTTCGTATCATTAAGTGAGATTAATTGCTTTCCTTAATGGTTCCTCAAATTCTTAAGCAAAACATCTATAATTTGCATTTACAATTATAAATGTTTTGCTTTTCGAATTATAGGTAGGTCTTAGTGAATTTTCCCACTTTCACATTTGTCAACAAAGTTCACAAATTACAAAGTCAATTGTTTACGGACTCTATCTCAAGAACTAACCCTAAACCACGTTTTGCCTTAGTCTTATTTACAACAAATATGGCAACCAAGTTCCATAAGTTAGGTTAATAATACATACAAACATACATTCACACATACACACACACACACATACATACATACATAGACACACATACACATACATACACACATACATACATACATACACACACTAATTATCTTGAATTCCATTCTCATCCATGAAAAAGAAAGTAAAATACACACAACTATAGGAGCCATCTCAAGTAACCTAATAAGTCACACTTAAACTTGAAAGGAGACTGCATCATTCAAATAAGATAGTAATTAGGTGGACAAAAAATAACATAAAAGTTTTTGGGACAATTACACATAAGACAACATAGTTTCTCAAGTCCCTACATCTTACAAACTCCATACTCACAACTTCCCAATTTGTTTCTTAAGACCAAAAATTACAGAAAAAAACATTATAAAAGTATAAAGATGATGCTAAGATAAAGTTGACATAGTACACAGATACATCATCTTAAACGATTAAGATTAACCTGCATAAACACAAGTACAAGCAAATAACATTGACTAAAATCTAAAATACAAGTAATAAGTTTGATCCAAATTACCAAAAGCATGCTCACCAATCACTAAATAAATCTCACTAAAAAGAGGGAGGAGGTGCAATGCAAAGAGAAGTGAAGGCAGGATGCAAGAAGAGGCAGAAGCACGACACGAAGAGAGGTAAATGGCAGTGGGGTAGGCGACAATGGAGTCTCCAGAGGGCAGGAGAATGCAGTATAAGCAAACACAACTCACGTAAGGGGCAAAGAGGGACGAGGAGTTTATGCATAAAATTAACCTATTGTAGAACATCCTCGTTTTACATTAGGTGTAAAACAACTTCATTTTACACTAATATAATAATCAAAATTTAGGTTAGGTTGAGTAGGGTTGGTCGGGTATGGTTAGCTAGGCTTAGCTAGGCCCAGGCCTACATGCCAAGCCCAGTTAAAGCCCCTAAATGATTGCTCAGTGATAAAGGAGGTAGGGGTGTCTTTGGGTTAGGTATTTCTATTTGATTTTGATCACTCTTCTTATTAGATATTTTGTTTAGGTTAATTAACTCTCTTCCAAGATTATTCAAGCAAAGAAACTAACAAAGCAACACAACAATAGCAAGTCTAAATTTTCTTTCTTTCTTTCTTTCTTTTGTTTTATATGCACAATAAAACAACATTGTGGACGACAAAAAGCTAAAAAATGATGTTATTGATCCTATGTCTTACAATGTCATTTTAAGATAAAGGACTCAAATTCATTTGTAAAGTTAGCATCATTTCTAGGTAACTACATGATAAAGTAATAAGGAGGAGAGAAAACATAAGAAGGTCAATTTAAGCATCCTAAGTTAATGAATAAGCTTCAAAGCAAACAACTTACACCATCTAATATTTAGCTAAATCTTAATTTGGATATATTTTGGATGAGTTTTGAATGTTTAGGCATTAATATGTGTATTTGAGATGTGTTAATTTCAATGGTGTAAATTGAATGTATTTTTCTACATGTTAGTATGTAATCTAACTCAATTTATTTTAAATGTATTTTTAAGTTTATTGATGAATATGGAACTTCTTGGCTTCTCAACTTCAATTTGAAAGTGTCCATTATTAATAAAATTTTGAATCACATAATATACTTGTCACCTTCTATTGGAAGTTTCTATTATCAATATCATTTATAAGCACAAGACATGCTCATTGGTTTATAGTAAAAGTGTCTAGTTTCAATTATAATTTCAAGCACATGATAATTTTCTATTACATTTCATTAGCCATATTATAAAATGTTCAATGTAGTCAAATAAATTCATGACATTTTAGTAATATTTTTTTGGTAAAACATTTTAGTAATATTAACAATAAATATTACATAATATCTCTTACACATGTAATTCAAAAACACTACCACTTGATTCAATCTCTCTTATATAAGTATTGAACTTTATGATAGTAATGAGAGCCACAAGAAAACCTAACAAAATAAACCTCATGAATATTAACCTTAGTACCTTCTTCTCCTTCAGTAAGCCTTCAATATCAAGGTTCAAACTTTTAATGTACTTTTTAATTTCCTTTTTCCTTAGGTCTTAATTAGTTTTCAACCTATCTATGAGCTTATAACCATATGTCTCACTACTTATAACTTCTTTTTTATTATCTTAAAATTATTCTTTAGTATTGCAATTTTATTTTACATTTCTTGATAATAATATGATTCCTATCACAAAATGAACCATCATACCACATAAACATAATATAAAGAAGTTGTCCTTATAGAATAATTGGCATAATAATAAAATCTTTTTCATGAAACTTAATCGCTCTATCAATTTTCATATATTCATTTAGTTCACAAAATATTGCATAATAGTGGTAGTGAATTTTTCTTTTTTTTTCATATGTTTGTTGGTTCTTATTAGGATTTATTTTTAGCTATACATTTATAGTTGAAAAGTTATGCTTTAGAGATTTAAATTAGATTGTTGAGTTTGTGTAATCGTTAAGATGATATAAGATATGATTAAATTGAACATATATAGAAAATTGTAATAAGGAGGCATATTAGTCTTATCAAAATTGAGCATTATTTGGTGTTTTAAGAATAACTTTCAATAGAAACATTGAGTTGATATTGACTAGCTAAGCCTATACCTTCCACTAGTCAATGATGGTATTAATTTATGGAAATTGGTGTATAGGTAATATAACCCATGATTTTTAAATTTTTAAAAACACTTTAAAGTTTTTCCTAACTTTCATAAATAAAAAGGTGAGAGGAGGGGCAATTGGAGAGGTTACTTTAAAGGAGAATACAACAATCTAAGGGAATTTTCTTGACTTTTACATATTTTAGGAAATGCTTAGGCAATGGGAATTGGAGGGGTTACTTTAAAGGATAATACAACAATCCAGGAGTTTTTTTTTTCACTTTTACATATTTAAGGAAATGCTTAGGAAATGTTTGCATCTAAAAAAAGTTTTGCTTATAAAATTTGGTAGTATATCCTAACTAATGCTTTTAAGGTTAAATTTTATTATTTATGCTTATTAAATGCTTTATTGTGTATTAATTAACTATTTGCATACCTAATTTATTGAAATTAAGCTAAAATTATGGAAATTTCATGTAAGAGTTATGGTGGATTTAGGCATTTTGTCAAAAGGATAGGTTTGGAGGACTTAAGCATGTTTATTGGGTGTGAAATTGTGTGATTGTTGATATATATAATTACTAATGTACATGTGGAGAGTGTTTTCAAGTATTAAGAAGATACCGTCAATGACTTGGGTGTTATGTATAGGTATGTCTTATGATATAAATGTCTGTGTGTGATACATGATTTAATTTACACATGATGGAATGTGTTATGGTTCCCACGTTAACATGTACATAGAGTTGTATTATTTAGCTGATAACATTTTGTGTGATGCATTTGTTATTATTATTTTATGGATTTTCTGATGTACTTACATCATGATTTCTTTAAGAGTAATTCTAAAGTGAGTAATTCTAATGTTATTAGTTGTGCCACATATGTTTTATTAAAAGTGGTGTACATTATATATATTTTATTATAACTTTTCCTGGTTGGTATGTATTACTCAAATTCATATATTCTTTCATAAATTAAAGAGCAAAATGAAAGCAATTTGATCTATGCAATTTTTTAGCATTATTTCGTAAAGTTGGGTTTATAAAGGTTTTTAGATAAAGAGAGGATCAAGCCCTTTAATTTATTTTCATTAAACTATGTAAGTTTAAAAGGTTGTAAGCATTAGATAGAGGGTGAGGCTTAAACAGTTAGACCTTACCATTTGATAGCGGTCTATCATTGGCCTTGCCAGGTTGGTTTAAGCTCAGGGCACGATAAAGTAGTATCAAAGTTTTATTTTGTGCCTATGAGTGAAATCCTAGGAAGCACTAAGATGAATAGTAATTGACATAGTTTATTTATTTAAGAATTTAAAAAAGAATTATTTTATTATCTTATAAGTTTATATGGAAGTTTTTCTTACAAAGATATGATTCCAAGCATGATTTAGTTAGGAGATATTATGCCTCCTTAAACTATCAATGAAAATAGGTAGACTTTAACATCTTAAGAACTAAAAGGTTTAATTTTATTAGGGCAGTTAGACAAGATGAGCAGGGAGTAGGACAATAAAACACTGAGTTTTTAGTAGCCTTATTGAATATGATTGGGCAAGGATTAAAGTTGATCAATAATCCTACTGTAAGGGAATTTTCTAATATGTTTTCTAAGGATTGATCTAGTTTACTGCATAAGAAGGTGGTGGAGTTTGGGGAAGGTTTCTTATCAAATAACACTTACAGAGTTAAGAAATTAAAGGAATAGTTACAAGAATTTTTAGATAATGTTTACATTAGATCTATTCGGTCCTTTTAAAGTGCAATAGATACTCTCTATAAAGAATAAGGATGACTCTATGAGGATGAGTATTGATTACAAAGAGTTCAACAAAGTAATGGTGAAGAATTATTATCATTGTTCATCGTAAATGATTTATATGAACTGCACGGGATTAAGATATTGTTGAAGGTTAATATGAGATTGGATTACAATCATGTAAGGAACAACATGGAGGATATAGTGAAGATGGCCTATAAGACACAATATGGTCATTATGAGTTCTTAGTGATGCTATTTGGGTTAACCAAATATTCATGTAAGTTATATAGATTTGATAAACTACGTGTTCAATGATATCTTAGTTTATTTCAGAAGTGAAGAGAAGAACATAGAGCATTGGAGGATTGTACTATAAAAATTAAGGGAGAATCAATAATATGCTACGTTGGATAAATATAAGTTTTGGTAAAAGAATATTTCTTTGATAGGATGTGTGAAACAGGAAGGAATATCTATAGATTCAAGCTATTATAAGAAATTTATGATAGGATTCTTTAAGCTAGTTGGACCTTTGACCTGATGAACTTGGAAGGGGATAAATTTTAATGGTTGATAAAGTGCAAAGAGAGCTTTCCGAAGTTAAAGAAGATTTTGATAACAACCTATGTGCTTACTATTCCTGATGATAGTAGTGATTTCACTATCTTTAGTGATGCCTCAAAGAAGGGAATGGGCTAATATATGCTTCGGTATAATATGAAAATGTGGTAGCCTATGTTTATGGAAAACTAAATCCATATAAATTATCCCACATATAATTTAGACTTGCAAAAGTAACTTTTTCCTTAAATACTTGGATTCATTATTTGCATAGTGGAAGATATGAGGTCTATACAGATGATAAAAGTTTGAAACATTTTTTCATACAGAAAAAGTCGAATATAAGGTCAGGGAGATGGATGGAGTAGCTAAAATATTATAATATGATACTGTACTACCATTCAAGTAAAACCAATACAGTGGCAAATGATTTGAGTTTAAAACGTTATAATAATCTTACCAAATAGATCATCTTGCAATGGGAGTAACATAAAGAGTTAAGGAAATTAGCATTATAGGTGGTGAGTGGTGTCTCAGGGGTTGGAAACATGATTAAGCAGTTTGAGGTTACAATCAACTTTAATTTCTAGGACCAAAGAGGCTTAACAAAGTGATTACCAAATTAAGAGAATTAAAAAAAGAGTAGAGATAAGGATAACATCATATTCTCAAGTTAATGATAGTGTTGAGGTTTAAGTTCAAGTTGTGGGTTCCATATGATATAAAATTAAAAGGGAGATTATAGAGGGGACCCATACTTTTGGGATCAAGATATTTAAGAGAAATTTATGATGGAATAATAAGAAGAGGGAAATAACCATATTTGTAATATAGTGTAGAACTTATCAGTAGGTCAAAAACAAGTGTTCAAGACTGATATAATAGTTACAAACTTTACCTATTCTGGAATGAAAATTAGAGCATATTAACACGAACTTTTTTAACATTTTCAAGGACAATGAAACGTCTTGAGTGAGTATGGTTAATAGTAGACAAATTAATTAGATAGATTGATTAAGTTATCTCTTTGTTACTTGTTAGGATGAGTTAATCATTATAGATGTTAGCAAGATTATATATACGAGGGATCATAAGATTATATGGAGTTTTTGTTTCCATTACTTCTATTTGTAGCCAAATTTTTTGGAGAGTTAGTATGAATCCTTAAGGATCAATATAAATTTTAGTACAATTTTTCATCTTCAGATAGATGGGTAGTGAGAGAGGATGATACAAATCTTGGAGGATATATTGAGAGCTTATGTTTTAGATTTAAGGGGGAATGAGATGAATAGCTGGTAATAATGGAGCTTGTATATAATAACAGTTTAAAAGTCAACATTCAAATGACCCTTTTTAAGGCTTTGTATGGGAGGAAATGCATCCCCTATTTATTGGGATGATAAAGGTGGTAAAAGACTTTTAAGATATGAGATAGTTTATGAGACGATGGAGATGGTCAAGTTAATTAAGAGCAGGCTTGACGTTACCCATGGTAGATAAAAGAGCTATATATTACATAATGCATTAGATGAAATATCTGCTTACTTATAGCATATATGTTTAGGTAATGTATTCAAAGAAAGGCTAGAAAGATTGAGATTCATCCAAATATAGATTTTATTGATAGAAGTATATGTTTGGATTACATTAAAGGAAAGCAAAGCAAACCAAATATAATAACAAAGGACCTTTAGAAAACATTCAACTTCTTAAGATTATACACATTGTTAGTTGCAGACCTTTTAAAGCTCCATATTTTGGTAAAAAATATTTTATTACTTTTATTAAAGACTTCTCACGATATGGTCATGTTCCGCTAGAATGTTTAATCTTTTTAAGTCAAGCTGTAACAAATTCCTGACACCAAGAAGCAATCATTGCCAGTTTTATATTGTTTCTTTTCTTAAACTCAAGATGAGTGTAACATTGGTCTATGATCAACTTTGATGTCAGTCTTATTATGCTTCTCAATTTCTCATACCTTTATGAAAGATAGGCACCTATTATTTTAATATATTTGACATTTATTATGCTTTGCTCCATTAATTTCCACACTTTTCACATCTTCGAGTTAGAATTAGCTCATAAAATCTTCTATAAAGTTATTGTCCATCTTTTTATCTTTCAAATGAATATAAAATATCATCGATCAAAAAATTAGGAAGAAATTTGCACTACATCTCGTGTTATCTCCTCAAATTCACCAACTACAAGACAATGAACTAAACATGGAAAATATAATAAAATTCATGTAAAACACATTATAAAGATGAAAAATATTAGGTAAATTAACCCCATATAACATGTAAAATATTGACCTTTCAAAATATAATAATAAATTTTGTTAAATTTTTACTTGTTATTCATGGTAATCTTAGAATCAAACATAATAAATTAAATGAAAAATATGCTTAGTTGTGGCATAAATGTTTAGGTCATATATTCAAAGAAAGGTTAGAAGAATTAGTAAAAATGGATTCTTTTAATTCTAGACTTTATTGATCTAAGTTTATATGTGAATTACAGTAAAAGAAAGCAAACTAAATATAATAAGAAAGGAGCCACAAGAAATACTCAGCTTTTTGAGATTATACACACTAATGTTTGCAAACCTTTTAAAGCTCCATCTTTTAATGAAAAATGTTTCATTACTTTTATCAAAGACTTGTCACGATATGATTATATTCATTTGCTTAAGAAATTTATTTTAGAGATTTGATAAACTGAGTGTTCAAACCCTTTTTAGATTAATTTATAGTAGTATTCGTAGATGATATCTTCGTTTATTTCAAAATTGAAGAGGAGCACATAGAGCATTTGAGAATCGTACTAAAAAAATTGAGAGAGAATCAACATTATGCTAAGTTAAAGAAATTTGAGTTTGGGAAAAAAGAAGATTTCTTTTCTAGGATGTGTGAAATAGGAAGGAATATCAATAGTTTCAAATTACTACAAGAAATTTATGATAGGATTCTCCAAGCTAGGTGGACCTTTGACCTAATTAACTTAGAAGGGGATAAAATTTTAATCAATAGTAAATTGCAAAGATAGTTTTCAATAGTTAAAGAAGATTTTGATAACAACTCATATGTGCTAATATATGCTTTGGTACAAAATGAAAATATGTTGGCTTATGTTTCTAGAAAACTAAGTGTATATAACTTATCATTACAAATAATTTGGAGCTTGCAACAAGAGCTTTTTCCTTAAAGAAATGGAGTCATTATTTGTATAGTGGAAGATATTAGGCATATACATATAATAAAAATTTGAAACAGTTGTTCACAGAGAAAAGTTGAATATAAGGCAAGGGAGATGGATGAAGTAGCCAAAATATTATGATATAATGTACTATCATTCATGTAAAACCAATATAGTGGCAAATGATTTGAGTTAAGAGGATCATAATAATCTTATCATATTGATTATCTTGCAATGGGAGTAACATAAAGAGTTGATGTAGCATTATAGATGGTGAGTAGTGACTCAAGGGTTGGGAGCATGATTAAGCAGTTTAAGGTTACATTCAACTTTAATTTCTAAGATCAAAGAGGCTTGTTAAAGTGATTAACAAATTAATTGAATTCAAAAATAGAAGACATAAGGATAACATCATATTCTCAAGTTAATGATAATGTTGATGTAACATCCTAGATCACCCGCTTACAGATATTGTCCGCTTTGGGCCTTGGCTCAGCCAAGTCCTCATGGTTTTGTTTTTCCCAGGGCCTTCCCAGGAGGTCACCCATCCTAGAACTACTCTCACCCAAGCACATTTAACCTCAAAGTTCCGATAGGATTCGGTGCATTAGGCCATGGGAAACGCGTCTGTAAGGGAGAGGTATCCGTACCCTTATAAGGTGTACTTCGTTCCCTTCTCTAAACGATGTGGGATCTCACACTCTCCACCCCTTTTAATATTGGGCCCTGAATTTTTTTATTTATTCTTATTATTGATTTAATTGTTTTATTATTATTTTAGTTGAGTCTTTAAATTAGCAAGTATGAATGGGGTATTGAATGTAGAAATTAGAAATTAAAATGAAGTGTTAGAATTAAATTAGCTTAAGGAGTTAAGTGGCTTAAAGGAGTAGAGCCATAAAAGACAAAAGAAGGGCAAAATTGGGAGAACAAGACTAAGGAGGGGCATAATTGGAAGAATAAGATAAAATTTTGTTTTGAATTAGAAGAAGGAGAAGTGTTGTAGGAACAAAAAGGAAAGAAGAAAAAAACGTGAAAAGGGGAAGAGAAAAGAAGAAGATCGTAGGAAGCTTGAAAAGAAGAAGAAAAAGAAGAGGAAATCAACTATTGGAGGTAAGTTTTCATTTTTCTTATGCTAGGTTCAAAAAAGGAGATTAATAGAGGTTAGGGTTTGTGTTGTGAATGAAGGAAGAAAGAAGAGGAAGAAAGAAGAGAAAGATGAAACCAAACTGATTTTGGGATTTCTAAGTTAGGGTTTTGGTTTTTCTAGCCTAGATGGGATATGGGTAAGTTAGGTTTAAATTTAATTTTTGCATTGCTTTGATTCTTGAAATTTTATGAACCTTCTTTTGAGTATGGATTGAATAAGAATTGGTTTAATTGAAGGGAATCAAGAAAACCTTACTCAAGAGAGAGAGGAAGGGCAATCTTGAGCTTGGATTTTC
>JANKOD010000006.1:6207679-6235666 GCA_026284645.1 Erythroxylum acuminatum | reverse complement strand
ATTTAATGGAAAAACTGTATCGATCTAGGTAGAATTAGCCAAAGTTGTCTTCATGAAAGTTGTAGATTATCTTTTTAGCTTTCCGTTGATGTAAAGTATGCAATTTTTGGACAATGGAATAGAAAGATATGATTTTTAGAAGTTAGGATGCTGTTTAGGATCAAATTGTCCGACAGTCACTTTGATTTGGACTTTTGACCCTTATAGAGACCAAAATTATTTTTAAGTTCTCATAGAAGTTGTAGAGCCTTCTTTTAGCTTTCCATTAATACTAAATTTGCAAATTTTGGAGTTCTAGGTCAAAAGATATAAATTTTGGAAGTTAGGAAGTCGGAAGAAGAAAGACACAGGAGGCAAAAACGCGACCTCTCTCCACTCTTTTGGCCAAAACGCGACGCGTTGCCATTGCGACGCGGCCGGTTTCACCCCCTGACCCGACCTCTCTCCACTCTTTTGGCCATAACTCCTTCGTTTATCCTCCAATTGCCCTAATTTTTAAAGCGTTGGATTCCTAAGACATTCCTCTACCTCTCTATAAAAATTTATAGGTTTTGATATTAATTTGAAAAAGATGGATTGAATCAAAGTGAGAGGATCTGTTAAAAGAGTGCGAGTTGGATATTTTTTTCTGAACATGCTTCAGTAGTTTAGCGATATCTCGATTTGTAGAGATCCAAATGAGTTGATTCTTTTTTCTAAACAAACTAGAGACTTGGAGCTACAACTTATCCGAAGGAATCAATTTTCAATTTAGGCCTCAAGACTTTCAATTTTTTGAGTGAAGTTAGGTGTAGTGTTCAGTCTTGGTTTAGTATTAGCCCGAAAGTGTTTTGGGCATAACTTCTTTATTTCTGAACCAAATTGAGTGTTTTTGGTGTCTTTAGAAACTTAAGACAATAGGGAACAAGTGTTCTGAAGAAGCCGGTCTGAAATTCCAATTGGAACTTTCCCAAACTTTGCTCTGTAAGTTATAAGAAATGGGTCTTCCATGTTTTTATGATTTGGAATGTTGGACTTCGGAAATGGGGTCCATCACTTAAGGCCCTGCCTTCTTTGGGGCCCAGCCTAGCTGGCGCAACGATTCGGGTACTGGCTCCAGATCACCCGTTTACAGATATTGTCCGCTTTAAGTCTTGGCCCAGGCAAGCCCTCACAGTTTTACTTTTCCCGAGGCCTTCCCAGGAGGTCACCTATCCTAGAACTACTCTCACCCAATCATATTTAACCTCGGAGTTCCAATGGGATCCAGTTATACCCTATGTCAAAGTGGTGTAAGGAGCCACCGATGTAGGTTATGGACTATAAGAAGCAAGTGATGAGGAGTACAGTTATACCCTATGTCAAAGTGGTGTAAGGAAAGAGTAAAGACTCCACCTAGGAGTAGAGGACGAGATAAGAAGTAAGCACCCTCAACTATTTGATATTCTAGGTAAGTCGAGTTTTGGGCAACACTTATTGATTTTTATTATGATTTATTTTAATTATGACTTTATTATTAAAGTGATGCATTTTATGGTTGATTATATTATTAAGTTTATGCAATTATAAGGGTGGTTAAGATGTGACTAAATTAACCACATATAGAAGAGTATAATAACTAGACATATTAGTCTAATACGTTATCAAAATTGAATACTATTTGGTATTTTAAGTAAACTTTTGATAGAAATATTAGATTGAGGTAATTAAAAAAGTTATAAAAAGTTAAAAGGAATATATATATAATGTGAAATATATATATATTTCACATTAAGACATCAAGACTGATGTTAAACTCAAATAGGGGAATTTAGTGAAGGAATTTTACGAGCCCATTTTGTTTTCACCACCAAATATTATTTGGTATTTTTATCTAAACTTTTTCTAGGAATATTAAATTGAGATGATTCAAAAGGCTATAGAAAGATAATAGAATTATTTACAAATATTAAGAAAATATCTAAAGCTAATATCGACTAGCTAGAGCTCTACCATCAGCTAGTCATTGGTGGCATAACTTTTGTAAATTAGTGTATGACTAGCCAACAAATTGAGAAGCTAGTTAAACCATATCATTTTCAACTTTTGAAAACAATCATCAATTTTTTTAATGATTTTCAAAGATAAAGCTTGCAAAAATGCAAAAAAGGATAGGAAAGGATACAAGAGGGGTAATTTTAAAGGAGAATACAATAATCTAAGGGATGTTGACTTTTACATATTTTGAAAAGGGTGTAGGCAATTATTCACTTCAAAAAGAGAGTTTGAAAGTATCTTTCTTATGAAAGGTGGTAATATACGTCAAATAGGACATTTTAGGTAAATTATTATGTTATTTATGCATATTAAGTACTTTATTGAGTGTTAAAGGAGTATTTGCATAACTAGATTGATTTAAAATAGGTTAGAAATGTAGAAACCCCATATAAGGATATGGTAGCTTTAAGGTTTTGTGAATGAACGGACTTAAGGGATTGAACATGTTTATTGAGAGTAAGATTGTGTTATTATTGATATATAATTGCTGATATGCAAGTGAAGTGTACTTTAGGTGTCGAGGATACACCATTGATGATTTAGATGTGTGTAGTTGTATATCATGGTGTAACTGCTTATGTATTCCTCGTATGAATTGTGTAATACATTATTTATTTTATACATGTTTGGATGTCTTACAAGGCCATTAAGGAGCATGATTGTGCTTGGTGTGATGGTTGGCTAAGGCATAATGGCAAGCACAAGAATGAGACATATTGCATTTCATTGCTTGAGATATATTATTGAAGGCAAAGTTTGAGAGTGCCTAGATATGATGTTTGCAAGACTTAGGGAATGACTATTATGGGCATGTACAAGAAACGGTATGGTTTAGTTAGCCCTATTTATATGATGCATTTGTTATTATTATTATTATTATTATGTGAATTTTCTGATTACATCATGAGTTTCTTCTATGTGTCATCATCATCATCATCATCGCACCCAGTTTGAAATCCCGCATTGAGGCAGGTTCTGGAGAGATCTGATAGTACGCAACCTTACCCCTATATAGTAGAGAAGCTGTTTCCGATAGACCCGCATGTAGATGCGATATACAAAATTATGAATTATGGAGAAATTAGTTGTACCATATAGACATAATTATAAATATTTATTAGATGCAAAGTAGAAGGGATGTAAATCTAAATGTATTTTAATATGATTTTTGTCCAGATATGTATAATCAAGCATATGATTTAGACGAGTTTTGATGGTTTTGTAAAGTAAGGTGTTTAAATAGTGAAATGATCATACTTTTCTAAAAATATTTTATTGAGTTATATGAGATTAAGATATTGGAAGCCTAAACTAGATGATGATGCTTAAATGGTTGGGTCTCATCATTAGGTAGTATTTTGTTATGGGCTCGGGATTGGGGCATAATAATGCCTAATTTGGCAGATTCCATACTTGGGAAGATTTTAATCGTACCTTTCCCAAACCAATAGACATAACTGTGAGCGTTTCGGAAATTTTGCAGCTAAAACTAATAAACACAAATGTAAGTATTGACGCACGAGAAGAAGAAAAGGTAATATTTGGGAACCCAAATTTACATATAAAAAGAAAAATCAAAACATCTGAGATGGTCCCATCCCATGGCTAATATGATTGGCGTTATTAGTACTACTGGCAATAGTTATGCAATCAACTGCTCTCTCTCTCTCTCTCACAGATGACAGAACAACAAATATAAACACTCCTCCCAAAGCAGACCGTCCAACCAGGAATCTTTTTCATTCAACCGAACCGGTCGGACCGAGGGAATAATTTGGTTTGATGGCCGACCCTTCTCTTCTTGGTAATCGTACAAAATTCCCTTCCTTGCTTGCTTGAGCTATGTCAATTTTCTTTTTCTAAATACAAAGAATATACCGCATTCGAGGTGTTTTAGAAGGGTCGGAACTTTTAAATTATTCACATTTATATTAATCTCCGCTCAAATTACGTCTTTTGCAAGAGACAAATTTCTAACCTCAAGTTTTAAACAGTTGTATAATAAAGACGGTTTAACCCGCAACCTCACTTAAATCAAAAGACTCGCTTGCCAACTCAGCCGTGGAGTTCGTACACATTTATTTTTTATTAATTATCTATGCCTTTTTCTCTTTCTCCGGCTCAAGTCATCTCTCCAAATCCCAAACCCCTAAAATCGCGATCTGTTGTCCGAATACAATATCCGACCTCCGCAAACATTTCATTGCTTCATCCTCGTCCGCCGATCATTTGCCTCTACAGTTAAGCTACATTTCGTCTTCTCTTTCAATCTCCACCCTCCATTTCCCGACTATTCCATGCCTGCGACCCTGCGCTTGCAATCCGTGCAATAGTCCTTGCCACCGTCGGAGCCGCCTCACCTATGTGCGGCGGAGGGAGTCTGAGCTTGGACCTTGTAAAATTCGCTGGATGTCGTGTTAGGTACGGAGGTATAAATGCATGTGAGCGCGGATCTAGGGTTTTCGAGCCTGGTCCTTGTATTTTGCGCTGCTTTCCCGGTCCTCTTTTTTGTGCTCCGCCGCAAGTGGCAGCTAGCCGTTGCCAGAAAGGAAGAGATCAAACGGTTACTGGTTTTGGCGTCGGAGGAGGCTGCTAGGGCGGAGCTAGAGGCCACATTTTCGTACACCACCGCTACGACCACCACCACCACCGGGCCAGTTTCGAGGAATAATTATCAATGCGCTGTTTGTTATTGCCCGACAACTACCCGTTGCGCCCGATGTAAATCCGTTAGATATTGGTATGTTATCTTTAGATGATTTTTTCCCCTTCCTATTCTTTTAGATTTTTTTATTGGGTTTTAACTGAATTTGGTTAGTGGATGTGGAATTTATTTGTGAATTTAATTGGTGGTAATTGCAGAATTTGTTGTAAAAGAGTTTTTAAAAATTTTAAACAGTAGTTTTAGAAGAATGTGATTTGCTACTTCAGATTAATTGAGTCAGACAGTGGACGAAAGTAAAATGTGGCACCCTATGACTGAAATCCGGTCCGGTGGTTAGAAACCAAAGGATTTAAGACACGGTCAGGTTGTTTTAGTCATATCCTTATACATTGAGCATTACCGGGTATGGATAATAAAACATACGTAGTTGGTTCACATGGGAAATCAAAGGTCTCCCCATTGTTTATTACTGTAAGTATTTTGTATGAGGTACTGTATTATATGAACCAGGTGTTGCAGATAATTATGTCCTGCTTATGCATGTAGTATACCTTTGTGTCATCTTACATGACTATGCAACAGAACAAGTTGATG
Source organism: Erythroxylum acuminatum (assembly GCA_026284645.1). Classification (NCBI taxonomy): domain Eukaryota; kingdom Viridiplantae; phylum Streptophyta; class Magnoliopsida; order Malpighiales; family Erythroxylaceae; genus Erythroxylum; species Erythroxylum acuminatum. Next base: position 6,230,391 of record JANKOD010000006.1, on the reverse strand, counting down.
GTTTTTCTATTTTGAAGAAATTTTCTTTGGTACAGCTCTCTAATTTCATGTTACTTCGTAAATGTATATGCGTTATCATTAATAAAACTGATGGTTTTTTTAATGAATGATTTAATCTTTACTTCCTTTGTTTTCTACATTGACATTTTATCTGTGCCAGCTCTGGTAAGTGTCAAATAATCCACTGGAGACAAGGTCATAAAGAAGAATGCCGTCCTCCTGATGTCTCATGCAGTGATAGTGACAATGGCAGCAATGCCGGATGCAATATGGCAAAACAAGAGCAACATGTTATTTATGACGATATATATGAGACTGAAAATACTGTACCACTTCATTCAGAACCATCATTATCAGGTTTCAATCTGAAGAATCATGATGGTGAAGACCATGTTAAAGTTGATTCAGTTGCTGATACAGATGGAGCATGCTCTTCATCTGAATCCTCAGGCACCTCTTTTTCTGGATTCTCTTCTTCACCTCCTGTTTGTGAATCATCTGATGATAGTTCAGTTGGCGAGAGCATCAGTTCTAATGAATCTGAGGAATCTGAAGTACACATATCTGCTCACATTGCTACTGATATTCAAGGATTCAATTTGGACAAGGGGGATCAAACTAAGCCATCATCTCCAAAATTTACCGATTTGGTTGATTCTTTGGATAGTTTTGGTGAATTGAGCAAGCTAAATCAAAGTAAATCTAACGATAAACATGAGGATAATCTATCTTCGACTTCTACTTCTGCTTCTCCATGTACGAGTACCATTCCTGTGGTCAGAAGTTTTATAGAGCCACATAAGTCTTCTGACTTCTGGGGGAGAACTCTTGACTCTGTTGCATCCAGCAGTGATGCCCGAGATGATTCTGATCTGTCCAGTAACAATGGAGCTACCAAGTTATCTGATTCTGAATCACCCCTCCAGTTTAAGTTCAATTTATCTGGAAGTAATGATCATATGTTGACAACGGAAAGGTCCGTCGCAAAGGGTGTATCCAATGATTCACATGAGGCTGCTGACAGTAAGCCTATTGATAAAGCATCTTTATCATTGAAAATTGGCAATGATGAGATAAGTACCAGGAAGTCTTCATCTGTTAGTTCTGATAACTCTAACATAATAGATAACAGAGCTGGTAGAGATTCAGATGCACCGAAATTTACTGAGCTTCAATCCGGGTCATCATACTTTTCACACTTGCGTTCTAGATCCGAAGGTTTATCAGTTGCAGATGCTTCAAAAGTCAAAAGATTTTCATCTGCAAACTTTTACAATTCAAATCTTACTGTTACTGATCCTGTGGATACTTCTCATCTTTCTGAGTCAAATTTGTCATCTGGTGCTTCTCAACACAATTTGATTGTCAATACAAGTGGACGTTCAGTTAGTAAAGTTTGTGATGCTGATGTTTGTCCTTCTAATGTGACGCATACTGCAAGTTTCTCAACAAGTTCAATATATGGTCTCAAATCTTCAATGCAGAAAGTTGTGGATCAATTCAGGGGACCTAAATGTGGAAGATACAGTGATAAGGTTTTGTCATTGTTTCTTTTTTCTTCTATAACTTACCCTAGATTCAACTAAATTTATTATGAGTTTGCCTGGGCTTTTCAGGGTCTTTTTCCGTACAATCTTTTCGTAAAGTTGTATACCTCAAACAAAGTAGAAGTTCGACCCTTTGGGCTTATCAATTGTGGAAACAGGTATAAGTAACTTTTCATTCTGAGTTTGATTTAAGCCTGACAGATCTGAACAATATGAGGCACTGCCTTTATTTATACTAGGATTTGTAGTTCCCTTAATTTTAGTGTAATCATTAGTTTTGTCATTAGATCCAATTATTCGATACGCCATCAGGGTTGCAGGCACACAATAAATGGTAACTTACTTTAAATCAAAACTGTTGCACGAACATGCATAAACAACTATGTACTTATCCTATGCACAATTTCTTTGCATAGACATCATTGTTCTCTGGACTGCTTTAGCAATTGACTGAACATGCACGTAGCTCAAGTCCCAAGGACTTTGTTTATAACTTTTTTTGGTTCAATATCCTGCAGCTGCTATGCTAATGCTGTCCTGCAATGCCTGGCATTCACCCCGCCTTTGACTGCTTTTTTGGTTCAAGGATTCCATTCTAAAGCTTGTATGTTTCACCCTTCTGAAACTCAAAAGATTCACTTTCAAATAATATGACAACTTTTCTGCAGTATAAGTTCATTTTTGTGCTCTATATTAGGTGCACAAAAGGAATGGTGCTTCACTTGTGAGTTTGAGAGGTTGATTTTTAAGGCTAAGGAAGGGAAATCACCACTTTCTCCAATTGGGATATTATCCCAACTGCCAAATATAGGAAGTCGGCTTGGTAATGGGAAAGAGGAGGATGCACATGAATTTCTAAGGTGTGGACGGTTTTTGTGCTATTTAATGTCTGAAATATTTTTCCATGTTATATATTTTGAATTTTAAAATATTTGTGAATAATTAGTTGAATGCATTAACAGGTATGCTATTGATGCAATGCAATCAGTTTGTCTTAAGGAAGCTGGGGTGAATGCCTCCAGATCCTCTGAAGAAGAAACTACTCTCATTGGCCTTACATTTGGAGGATACCTTCGCTCTAAGGTAAACACTATTGTCTAGTGGAAAGTTGCCATTGAGAACTTGCAACTATTACTTTTGTATTTGTTAGGTTATACTATTGAAGCCTACAATGTTGACAGATTAAATGCTTGAAGTGCCACTTCAAATCAGAGAGGCAAGAAAGAATGATGGATCTTGCTGTTGAAATAGAAGGAGAGATAGGGAAGCTTGAAGATGCTCTCAAACGATTCACGAGCACCGAGATACTGGATGGTGACAACAAATACAAATGTGGCAGGTGGGTCATATTACTTTCTATGTAATCTTTTGAAAGTGTTACTTTTTATTATTGCTTTGTGTTTCTGGAAAATCTGAGCTATTATATTTGCAAACATCATTGCAGAACCTTGATGTTGGTTCTTTGGGAAAGAGAAGGGAAGTGAGGTTTGGGTAGGGAAGTTGGGCTGTCATTAGGTGTGAATTGGAATTAAAATTCTACATAGCTGTATTAATTGCAACCTGCTCATCTGGTTTCCAGGCATCTGAAAAAAAATTTTATTTCACAGCCATTGATTTTTGCTTGTTTTGGTTTAATTCAGATGCAAATCTTATGAGAAGGCCAAGAAGAAGTTGACAATTCTGGAAGCTCCCAATATCCTTACGGTTGCATTGAAGCGATTTCAGGTAGTTTAATCAATAATGATGTCTTCCATTGTGTATCAAAAGATTCTTATCTACTTTTAATACTTGGTTTTACAGTCTGGTAAATTTGGAAAGCTCAATAAGCCAATTTGGTTCCCGGAGATCCTTGACCTAGCACCATATATGAGTGGGACAAGTGACAAAACCCCAATTTACAGGCTTTATGGAGTGATTGTTCACTTGGATGTAATGAATGCTGCATTTTCTGGCCACTATGTGTGTTATGTTAAAAATATCCAGAACAAGTGGTTCAAAATTGATGACAGCACGGTATGTTCCTTTTGCAGACAATCATCCTTGACGCAAATATTCGGTTTTCATTTTATGTGATTCGGAAAAATGTGGACCTTCAACTTCATTGAATATTGTCTGGACATCTTTTACCTAGATGGGATAAACGTATTTTTAATCCTTCAGCTTAATGGTTTTTCTATTTGAGTACTTCGACTATTAAACTTTCTAATTCAGTCCTAAAACTTCTGTAATTGCTCTATATTAGGACTTCTCATAATGTCCTTAACAGAAATCCCCTGTGGCATCAACAAAATCCAAGCTGGACATGGGGGACGTGTATGTCCAGTTTGGGTAACACGTAAGATTTCTGTTAAGAATGTCAGCGGAAGTCCTAAGAGAGCTGGAGGACTGAAATAGGAAAAATTATTGAAGTTAACGGACCAAAAGTATGGTTGTTTCTTTACCTAGACAGTAGAACTACTTCAAGATATTTCCATGCATCATTTCCATATAAAATTTCAACAATACTGTCAAAGATTGTCATCCTTCCTTTGCAAAATATTCTTGCATAAATTATGCTTGCTAAAAGGATCTTTGTTAATTCTTTTATGATCTTAGGAAAGGTATGTCTAGTTTTTTGTGCTTCTGAAGAATCTCAGATTCTTGGTCATAAACTTATGCTGCATCTGTAATTTGTTCAGCTTCATAGAAACTTGGAAGTCTGTTCTGTAAGGAACTTATTAAGATAGGCTCTCTAGGACTTCGAAATTTGTTTGCATTGCTTGGTTTTTACCTTTTTCCCATGTTGTGCCATTGATTTATGAATCTCAAGCTCTTTCCTTTAGCTGCTGAATCTGCAGTTCTACACTTGTTAAATAAATTCCTTTCCCTTCCACCTTTTTTTTTCCCCCTGTATTTGTCCTTGCATATACATTTTAGTACATTGGAAGAATAAATATTACCACACTCCCTTACTCTACATACATACCAGGATTTGAACCCTAGTAGATGGGAGCTGCTTCTACCTCATATGGCCACTAGGCTGATTCCCTGGTGGTTGCCCTTGCATATATCTTTCTTTCTAAGCTTATTATTGTGTTTCCCATGGTTGATAGGTAACCCCTGTGGAACTTGAGAGAGTCCTAACAAAAGGCGCGTACATGCTTCTTTATGCAAGGTGACAGATTTTAGACTGGGAGAATTACACCTTTCAGCATTGTTCTTACGTTGATTGACTAATTTGTTTTCCTGCAGGTGCTCGCCAAGGGCTCCTAGATTGATAAGGAGCAATATGGTGTCTTCGGATGCAAAAAATAAAGGCATTACTGGGAAGAACACGTTGAATTCAAGATCCACATCTATGCGATCAAATGTAGTCCAATTGCATCCTGATTCAATTTGTCCAGATAATTTGGCCAATGTTGGATCTTCCCATTTGAAGTTCCATCGGCTTCAGAGGATTTTAGAAGCGGATTCTAGTGATAACTCCTCATTTACTAGCAGCAATTCTGATGAAGGTTCATACAGTACTGATAGTACCCGGGATTCCACAAGTGCTGATGACATTTCTGATTTCATTTTTGGTGGTTGGAACAGCTCTTGGATGAATATGTCTGATTCTGACACATCTTCATCTTCCTCTTCTTCCCCATTGTACTACAAGTGTATACCCCTTGCTGATGCATATCAAAATAGCAGCAGGTCTCAAACTTATCATGCAGTTTCTGATTCAATGATGGAGCATGGGGATCTTTCGGGTAGACAATCTTGTGAGAGTAGGAGGCTGATAGATTTGGAAGGAGGTGGACCAGGTGGTCCTTTTTTGCAGTCTAACACGGTAAAACAGTGTAGGAACTTGGTGCGTAGTAGTAGTAGTAGAAATAGGAAAACTGACTCAGGGAAAGTAGGACTGACAAGCCCTTTAAATGATGTAAGAAGATCAACCAGTGAAAGGACATACTAAATATATATATATATATATATATTTATGACGAAGGATTTAGTTTAGACCTGTAAATAAGAGTTCTGGGGGAGGGATTGTATCTAATTGTACTTTGGTCTCTGCCTCTCTGCTGGCATCAGTTAAGAATATCAATCAGCAAATCCAGTGTTTCCTTTCTCCCTCCCTTCCTGGTCATAAAGTCCTCAAAATACTGTAAATAGCACAAGGAACACTAGGCCGATCAGTCTTTTTTTTTTTTTCTTTTGAAGCCCAAATATAATTATTTTTTGATTTAATTGTTGTGTACGTCTTATACAGGCCTGATACAGAAGCAAGTTTATAAGCAATTCTTTATTATCAATCGGGTGATAAAAAGATATAGTCAGTAATCACATCTCAATAACTAAGACTAAAAGTTTCCTTTGTGAAACATTAGATCCTATACACTACAACGATTACCAAAGAGCCCAATTGCTCCTTTGTGCTAGAATATCACGTGTTATTGCTAACTTGTAAGTACTTCAACCATTCTAGTTATATTGTTATACACAATGTTGATGGATAATACTAGTAGACGATCTCAGCGGGATTTTTCAAACAGTAGCATGATAGGATTAAATTAAAAGTTAAAAGTTGGGTATCACTATCCCTTTGCTTGCAGAATGGATTTATTTGTGTACCATTTATCTATTGTCGACCTATAGCGCTAATTAATTCTCTGGAGAAAAAAAACTTGTTCTCCATTTTGCTAATCTCACCAAGTAAACTTAATAGATAACTGGGTCAAACCGTGATGCATATCAGCTTTCAAAGTCGGCGATTGAACAGTCGATACATGTACGTGGGCGTAGCATAGAAGATGAAGGTGGTTCAACTACTACCCACCAAATTGAGACCAGACCAGACCAGACAACGCCTCGCAGGACCCATCACCCATATGATCATTACGTATATATGTATGTATCTATACAATTTGCCTTGGTTTTGTAAACTTTGTAGTTTGTGGATAAGGACTCGGAGAATTTTATAAGAGGACAAGAGGGGAGGGATCAGGGATGTATTAGTTGAATTGACTTTGGGTGTCCACTTTTGTGTATTAGTCTGGCCTCCACTCGGTTGAGTTTTGGACTTGGAAGGACAGCCATCACCAATCCAACTCCAACCCCCATACATACAGGGTGGGTGGGAGCCACACAGATCCAATCCATCCATTAATGGTGGCTCGGCTCGGGGCATGTCTGTCTCTGTACAGCTAGCCACCTTCCACATGCCCACTTGCTTGCCTGTTTTTAGCAGGTGTCATTTTCTCACCCGTCATCACCAGTTGACAAGTTGGATTACGTTTTTGTTCTCGGAAACTACCTACCATGCTCATACTTATTCTCGTGGTCTTAAAGTGTGTGTCTATATATAATTACATGTCGGATAGTGTCTAGTTGTTGTTGCAGACAAGCCGCCATCGATCAAATTCAAAAAACATGTACAGACACTGTTCTAGCCAAGAAGCTATAGATTGTATGTCTCATATGGGAACACAGTCTTGGATGTGAGTTGACCAAAAGAAAGAATGCAGAGGGATATAATGCATTGCATTTTAACGGGTTTAAACTACTAAAAATCAGTTCAAGTGCTAGCTCACCGCAGTAAAGAGATGGTGATAATATATTGCATTATATTTTCCTTACCAAAGGATATTTATGTTAATAGCTTAAAATGATATGTTGGTTAATCATCTACTAATGTAAAGATGAGACAAAAAGTTAAAAAATAAGAGTTAAATTGCATGCTTACCTTTTTCCAAATCAATTATAAAAACTGAGAAGCATGCATAAAAATAAAGAATCTCTCATGTTGTACAAGAAAGCAGCAGCAATCCAACATTTGGTCCAGTTCAATATCATTTTCACCACTTAATCTGTAACTGTATATAATGTACATATCTTCATTCAGATTCGCGTCATGCTCATATACGAAGTTCTTATTATAGACATCTATCGAAAGAGAAAGTTAAGTTTACCCTAATTTCTTCTGATATATTATTAAACTGCAGCCATAGAGCAAGTCTGCCAGTAAGATATTTGATTAACATCCTTGTCTCTCTTCTTCAATGTTGACCATCTCTCTTTTAAGATGCTCTTTAGATGGTGATTGAGATATTAAATGCTAGAGGGTACAAAAAATATCTAGCATATTTGTAATTGGATAACACAGAGGAGGACTTGTACTGGTTTTGGATATAACTCATCTTAAGGAGAAAACACACGTGTAATTCTCCTTTTGACTACTGGTTTTGGATATACTCATCTTAATGAGAAAACACGTGTTATTCTCCCTTTGACTACTCATCATGGTTAATTAATACAAATTGAATATACACATACGTATTCTTCAAAGAATCCAGGAAATTGTCCGTATTCTTTATCTATTCTACAGCCAACAAAAATAATATCTTCAACATTATAACCTAAACCAAATGGGTATTTTTATTATTTGTATGTATCGCTTTGATTTGCATAATGTTAGTATAGCACGGACTTTAATTATGGCATAATCAACCATAAACGTGTATTAATGGAGAAAATATGAAAAAAAAACTTATTTTGCTATCTATTGAACGATGAACAAGTTGCTAAATTACTTGAACAAGCTCTTCAGTGTTTGATTAAGCTCTTAAAATTTTTGATCGACCTTTATGAAAGTTGTATACCCTTATGTCGTTAATGTCTTTTTACAACTTTTTTAATGCCTGAGCCTCTTAACGGGTTAGAGAAACTAAACGTCCATATACTTACTTAAACAGGTAGCAGGAGACTGTAACAACTATTTATAATAATCTTATTAGGCGTCCACATTACAAGCTAATAAATAATCAACCCACACTAATTAATGCCCATTTTCTTCGCTAAACTTCAACTTATTTAACTAGATCCTTTATTGAGCTTCTTTAATATATTTAATCTGGATTAAATTTGATTTTCTTAACTTTAATTTTATAAATAACCTATAATTAATAACTATCGAATAAAAAATCACCAACATTCTCCTCCTTAGACAAATATTAATTATAACAATTGTAACAATAATAAAAACAGTAAAAGTGGTTAAGCAAAATCAATGTAAAGGTGACCAATTTAAAACATTTGATTCAAAGATAATAAAAATCTATCATTTGATCCCGTAAGGTTCTCAATACTAAAAAAATATCAAATACATGTGTCATATGTGATACATATTCAATATAATCACGTATATCTAATATCTCACTAACATGAATGAAAAAATATAGTGTGACAAACTACAATGATACTTGTATGGTTTCAAATGTAACCTTGTTCCATTTTTCGGTCTCAATTTCTCTAAACTTTATGCTAAACTGCATTAGAGAAATTTGTTTTCTCTCGCTAGATTCAAAACTGCATTAGAGAAAACCCTAATGAGATTAAATATTTATATCCCCCTATGTCTTATCAAATTTATGGATTTATGCATATATCATTTTGTGTCTTGAAGACCTAAGTTCAAGGTCAAACTATATATATATGTGTGTGTGTGTGTGTGTGTGTGTGTGTCCAATGACTTTTAAAATGCTTAAGATCAACATAAATCTTAAGATTTTCACTTTTTTTTATAATAATGTACAACAAATTGTATGACTGAGAACAAAATGATGATCATCAATATTTATAAAAATATATCATCATAATACGCGAAATTTGTACAAATGTATCAAGAGCTAATATAGTGATCCCTAACTAATAGTGTCTAAGGATTTCAGTAAACCCATACTTACACATGTTCCTAAAAAATAATTAGGCAAAGTCCATTAGTTAAAGGATCAACAAGCACGCCCTCAATCTTCAAATGTTTTACCTCAATGTCACCTTTTTGTATCAATTCCTTTATGGTTTGATATTTGACCTCCAAATGCTTAGATCCTATGATATTCTTATTGCTATTATTGAACAATACGACAGAAATATTATCATAATATAACCAAATAGGTCTAACAGCTGAATCAACCACAGACAACTTAGAAATTAAGTTCCAGAGCTAAAATGCTTGTAAAGTAGTCCTATAGCATGCTACAAACTTTGTATGCACAGTCTAGGAAGTTACTTGTGTTTGCTTGACACTTTTCCATAATACTGCACCATTTGCTAACATAAACTTCCTATCATCTGGGCATATAGCAAAATTTGAGCCCTTATAACTTATAAGGTCTCAACTGTTGACTTTGCTAAATGTCAATATATAATACTTAGTTTCATTCATATATCTCAAAACTCGTTTGATTGCATTCTAGTGGTATACTCTTGAGTTAGCCAGATACCTATCCAACAATCCAATAACAAATGCAATGTTCGGTCTATTGCATACCTAGGCATATATCAGGCTACCAACTGTACTGTAATAAGGTTAATTCTTTATAGCCTCTCTCTCTGTATCAATCTTTGGACATTGTGCCAAATATAATATCTTATTATGAGAGATAGGTGCTACAACAAGTTTACAATAACCCATATTAAATCTTTGCAACACTCTTTCAATGTATGCTTTCTATAAGAGATCCAACAAGTGTTTAGACCTATCTTAACAGTGAATTTGAATACTTACAACAAAAGATACCTCACCAAGGCCATTCATGTCAAAATGCTTGCAAAAGCTACTTAATCCCATGCAACACTGTCAAAGCATTTGAAGCGAGTAAGATATCATCCACATATAAAAGTAGAAAAGATAACCTTGCTCCCCCAAATCTTATAATACTAGCATCTTTCATCTTTATTTTTCACAAAGCCAAATGAGGTAATAACATCATCAAACTTTAAGTACCAATCTGGAAGCTTGTTTTAAACGATATATGGGTTTTCTTAGTTTACTAAACATGCCAACTTTATCTTGATCCTAAAATCCTTCAAGCTATCCCATATAGACCTCTTCACAAAGGTCTCAATTCAAGAAAGCGGTTTGACATCTATCTAATGTAGCTCCATATAATAATGAGCCAATATTACCATAATCACTCTAAATGCATACTTAGAGGATACATGAGAAAAGGTAATATTAAAGTGAATCCTTTCTCTCTAAGTGAATCCTCTAGCAACCAATTAGGCTTTAAATCATTCAACCTTACTTTAAAATTCCTTTTTGATATTGTAAATCCATTTACAGCTGATAGGTTTGTAACTATGACGTAAATCTACAAGCTTCCATACCTTATTATGTTCTATGGATTGCATCTTATCCTTTATTGCATCCCACCATAAATCCGCATGAAGTCTAAAAATAGCTTTTTGTAAAAGTTACTGGATCTACTACACGTCCAATATCATAATCTTGTTCACTTAAATAGACTATGTAATCAGATAAGATAACAAGTCTTCTAATTCTAATGGATCTTCTTAATTGAACTGGTGCAGTATGTTCTTGTACCTTATGAACCTCATTTTGTACAAATATAGGTTCTTATACCTGTATTAGTATGGCACTAAGACCTTGATCCATCTAATTATATGAGTGATGAAAATGAAATAACTTTAGTATCCACCCTTCTATTATCTGAAGGGTAAGAATGACCACCCTTATCAAGATGAGATGGATCACCCTCATCATAGACGTTATGCTTTAGAAACTTATTTGTTTGTAATTTCACTATTTTGGATCCTCCATCTCAACAATAAAATCTATATCCCTTAGAGTGATCAGGATATCCAACAAAATAACAATGAGTGAAACAAGAATGCAACTTATTTTCATAAGAATTATACAAGCATATCTCAGCAAGGAAACCCCATGCACGAAGTTGAGTGAGGCTAGGCTTCCACTCCTTCCAGATTTTGGAAAGCATTTTTAAAACTGATTTGCTTGGGAAGTCATTAAGCATATATATAAGGTAGTCTTCAGGGCTTCACCCCAAAGGTAATAAGGTAAATTAGTTATGTTTTGCATTGACCTCATCATGTCATTTAAGGTACGATTCCATATTTCAACCACACTGTTTTGCTCAGTAACATTGTGAGCTGAGCCACTATTTCACATTATTGTACATTTTTGGCAAAATAATATTTTTCTTATCCTAAAACCCCATGTCAACTATAATGTTCACCTTCACGGTCATATCTGATAATTTTGGTGCTATGCCTAATTGGTTCTCAACTTCAACTTCAAAGATCTTAAAATTTTCAAGAACTTTAGACATTTCTTTAAGTAAGAACACGTATCCATAATAAGAATACTCATAAATAAAAGTCACAAAATATCTTGAATTACACAACGTAACTTTATAAGGTCAACATATATCCATATGTATGAATTCTACCATCAAAATTTTCCTCCTCCCTATTTGACTTTCTTTTTTGCATGAATCCCTGCAGTGTGGATGCAATATGATTAGAGGCTTCACTATCTAGCCACCAGAAGTTGATGTGGCTATAGAAAGATTATATTCATATATCATACAATTCAAGTAGTTACTTGATAGCTCTTTCTTTCTAGGTTTTATATTTATGGCATTCCAGTTACAACATCCATAGGACCTCTAGCAACACTAGATTGGCCAACAACTAAATGTGGAGGAAATTTAGATTTCTTACCTTTAAAATTATGGGGCTTTACCTTTTCTTTTCCCTCAGTTACTATTAAGATTATATAAGATGATTCTTCGACTTTTCTTCTTCAGCAATTCAATAGGTGATTAGTGCATTTATGCCCTAAGATTTATCCTGAGAACTATATTTGGTAACCGGAATACCAAACTCTAATGAAAGTGTATTCAGGGCTTGGTGAACTATACAAGCTTTAAGAATATAATTATTTATCTCCTTTAGCTTAATCTAAAGGTGGACCATCCTAATTATGTACTCCCTCTCCCCTTGCTCCTGTGTATCTTATAAAGTATAATTCTTGTAATAAGGTACCTATTTTATCATTGGAAGATACCTTATATCTTTGTGAGACGTTATTAAAGAAATCCCTAACTATGTTCATTTTTGGAAGTCCACTTAGTCAATGGTTTGGTATAGATCTCTTTAGATCAAATAACATATCCTATGTGATCTTTTCCAAGCTACATATGCTTTTTTCTTAGTCTTTGAGCTGATAGATGTAGGTGTTGTTGACCTATCATTGAACATGACCATGCTAATATTTGTCATCTCCAGTGTCATCTCACATCTTGCTTCCATTTCTTAAAATTTAAACCAATGAGGGTTTCAATTATGACACTGTTATTATTTATAAAGAAGGTGACTCTAAAATTGATAACATAAATAGTTAGCACAAATATAGGATAACACCAATACTCTAAGCCACAAAACAAATTCTGTAATGAGCATCTTATCACACATATCATGAAACACCTATAAGATGAATGCATAATACATACAAATAAGACCTCCTAATAAAAGCGATCAAAGTACACACCATTAAATTTTATGATTCTACCATCTGTGAGTGAATAGATCATTTAAGCAATGACTTTCTCTATTTAATGCCTTTATGCATATATCAAAGTCTCATATAAGGCGGACACCTGTGAACAAAATAACCAAATACAAGACCAAAGGCATCCCCAAACATGTAAGTAAAACAATTCAATAATAACTTGAAAGGTCACTGTGGCCACTACAATCTCATTATTACCCAAACTGATCTATAAGCACAAAGGACACACTTGTATGTTATCCTCACATTCCTTTGTATAGGTATAAAATATGTGACAACTTATCATTTATAAATGCAAAATCCTTATGCACATACTCATTATCACCTATCAGTGCTGAAAACATTATCAACAAACTTTATTTGAGAATTCGTCACAAAAAATCTTAATCAATGTTAATCATGTGATACCGAGCAATAAATACACCATATGAGATACCAAAACCATATATATCTCTTTTATTTCAAGTTAAATGCATGAAAATTCACTTAATCATGACTTTAATAACCTTATTTGATTTTTTTAATGTTAACCTTAGTTATTAACAATGTAATAAATTCAGAAAATTAAAATTTCACTTTATAAATTTATAGAACCTTAAAAACTAACCCAAAATAACTAAAGGGACTATTATATGAATTTTAGAAATTTTGAGTTTTTTTTGTCCTATAGTATGTTGATGTCAGCATCGCGTATGCCACAGATGGCTTGTTTACAACATGTACTAGAGACTCATGTGTCTTTGGATGCACAAGGCTTGTGCATACTATGCGCCAAACACGAACAGACGTACCCTACTTTCATGATGCATGGATCACACGTGTTGTACGTTTAGACGTGCCAATCGCCTTAGGCGCATTTGTCCTACGTGCCAGACACTCGTCCGACATTTAGCTCCCACATGTACTATCTATCTGGCATGCGGGTATCACAAACGTTAGACGTTGAACGCATCTTAGAAGCAACTGGTTGCTTATTCTCACTACAGTTTGCTTAGTCACCAGAAAAGGCGATTTCTGCTGGCATTTTTAGTGATTTAAGTCATATCCATTTTTAACTCGTTTTTTCACTCATCGCTTATTCAAAATAAATTCAAACAACAAATATGTAATTTATATAAGCAAAAACTGATTGATTTCTTTGATTTCCTTATGGAGAAAATTGAAAATCTCGGTTTAAATTCATACAATCAAAACTGTTCTGATGCCACTTGCTCGAAGATCAACCATGAATTTGTAGTAACGGAGAAAATGCATAAAAATACTAGTTTTGCTATCCATTGAATGATGAATAAGCAGTTGAACTACTTAAGCAAGCTCCTTAACATATGAGCAAGCTCTTGAAATTTTCGATCAACCTTTATAAAAGTTGCTTACGAACCCGCCGGTGGGTCTCTTATCGAGTCAAAGAAATTGAATGTTTACAAACTTACTTAAGTTAGCAGCTGGAGATCTTAGCATTTATTTATAGTAACCTTATTGGACCTCTCATCACAGGCCCAATAAATTATCAACCTACACTGTTTAGAACTCGTTTTTTGGCATTAGACTTCGATTCATTTAACCAGATCTTTTATTGAGCTCTTTTATTATCTTTAATACGAATCAAATTTGATTTTCTTAACCTTAATTATATAAACGACATGTAATTAATAATTGTCTAATTAAAAATCACTATCACTTAATTGAGTTTTTATTGTAGATTTAATCAGCATTTCAATGATCAAAGATTTGACTGTTAGAGGCTTATTTCAAAAGGCATCGCTGGCTTTTTTGGCTAACGCATTAAACTCTATGCAATTATTATTACCTATCTATTTATGAATTGATGACGAAAGGTTATGTAAGATATTGAATTGCATATGGTCCGAATGTTTTAATTGGTTGGAGGGACTCCAAATCAAGAGATCATTTTGACTTATCTTGCTAGTGATTTTTAGTTACTAAGATGTATAAAATTGTTTTACTGTTTGATCATAGCTCCTATAAAGAGACATCGAGATTATAATACCAATATCAAATATTGCTCTCTTAATCTACTTTACCAATTGAAGAGAAAAGATAACGGAAATTCTTGAAAAATGCGTCAACTTTTGCCTGTATTTCATTACTTGGAATAATAACTCCTATTTGAATTCATTCAATGGCGAAAAAAAGTCAACAATTTTCATCCCCATCTTTCAAAGTTTTTTAAAAAATCAAATTGGATTAGTTGTCGCCTTTCATAGAAAATAGAAAATAGAGAGATGAATTGATATCTTTTTTGATTGAATTATCAGATTTAGATTCATTGGGACTGATGGAGCTTGAACCTGCAGCTTCCGCCTTGATAGGCGGTCAGTGGCGAAGCCACTTGTAAGTTTGCCCACCCTCAAAATTTTTTTAAAAAGAAGATATATATGCATATAGGGGTTGCCCATCCTAAAAGAATATCGTTGCCCATGGTGGATTGGATTAAAAAAAACTATATATATATACATTGTCCCCCTGAAATAAATTCCTGGCTTCGCAACTGCAGGCGGTGCTCTAACTAATTGAACCACAATCCCTTAAATGTCATAATAAGTACATAGATTTGGTCATGATTCAAGTCTTAAGTGGTTATATTTGAAAGTTAGATTAATGGTCCCTCGTCCATTCATCTTTATAAGAAAATCAGAAGGTGAAGCATGGCTCACAAACCCCATAACTTTATTAGGCATTGTTGTATACTTGTTGATGAAAGTTCATTATGTTCTTTCCAACAATTATTGATTTGGATTGAACTCGAATCATCCGTTTTCTTTTCATGCATGAAAGTATGAGTTCTGCTCCACAATATGATTTTTTTTTTCATTCAAATGTCTTTTGGGTTCATCCGCCAATCTCTGCAAGACTCGTTGCTGGACCAAATAAAGATAAGTAAATGGGGGTGTAGAGAGAAAGTGTGAAGAGTCTAGGCAACTGAGGATGGTCGAGTAATGGGAATGCAGCTAGTAGGGACGGGTGGGTCATAGTCAGCCCATTTATTTCCAATTTTGGAAAGTCTCTGGTCAGCTTTGGACAAACCCACCTTTTGACATTATTCCTCACCTAATCCTTTCGCTTCGGCTGTAAGGATCGGGATAGGAATAATGTCAAAAGGATAGACGATTAGGTTGGGACTTTCCCAAAATGGGAAATAATATATATATGTTTTAAATTTGAACTTAGAGAGAAGATAAGATTACATAAATGAAGGCCACCAACAAATTAGTTTAAAAATACTTCCAATAAAATTGGAGGTGGATAAAGTGAAAAATTAACCCTATCTTCTGAAAGGACTGTCACTCAAGTTTGTAATAATTGAGAAAGAGAGATAATTCTAAAAATAATTCCAATGCAGAATTGTAGACCCAAATAAAAATCAATCAGGCATTAGTTACCAAGTTGCCTGTTCAAATCGTTTGAGATATAAATGGGCACCAGATTCTCAAACATTAAATCAAGGTTGGAACAAATTTTGGGTAAAGATGCATTAATTGCCAAGTTGTCTCGTCACTCTTCACCATACATTTCATTATCAACTATCGTAAGCTAAAAGCATCAGTAAAGATTGTCCTCTTATTATTGGTCATCAAAACAGCTACAGATATTAGCTCTATTATAGTAGCATATGCATGAGACAAGAAGCTTATGGGATTCGCATTTGGGTTGGATCGAGTCTGAATCATTTGTCCAATATCAGCTATTTATTTATGTAAATTTCGTGTGGGTCCTGCATAAATAAATACAGGACCCGCATAAATGAATGACTGAAATTTATGGGACAGAATAAGACACTATAATATTAGACAGAAAATCCCGATCCGTTGGACCAAAAGATTTAACAAAGGTATTGGTATTGGTATAGGTAATTGGCATTGGATAAAAGCATACTGCAAAAGAAAGAAGTGGAAAGCACATCCCTGACCCTAGACCACGTTGTTGTTTTCATCCAAATCAAACAAGTAACGTGCGCAAAGGCATAATCATCAATCACACATCCAAAAGCATTTTATCTTGCATCACAGCAGCAGAGACGGAGAGCATTTGCCTTGTTAGTTAAGCTATGCCTGCCCTTCATCTGCTAGCTCAGCTGTACCTTTTGCAGACATGTCATGTCCATGCTTAGTCTCAAACTTCAAAGCAGAGTAAAAGCCCATCGTCAAGACAAGTAAAGATTTTCACGTGCAGGGTTCTCAGTCCCCGTTAATGAAACCACAACAACCAAATCACCTATTTCCCAGTTAATGATCAAGACATGGTTTTTTTTTCCTTTTTCGGATACATATTCTCTGATATCTAAGTAAATAATGGTACAAACGTACATGTAAATGAAGAATATCACAAAGAGGAAAGAAAATCCTACCGGCATCACCACTGATCAAACCTAGCTACCATAGAATACTAACTCCAAACCCGATATTAAACAACAGCTTCTTATAACAATGACCAAAACCTGCCGCCTACAACTTTTTTCTTTTGTATCTTAGAAAAGCATTAATACTCTCCCGTCGTCATCAGTAAGGCGGCGGTGGCCTAGCAATAGGTGCCCAGATAACATCAGAAGGCAAATGACAACTATACATGCCCATTCCACACGATTCTCCTCCGCTCGCCACTTGTCCACTCTCGCCGCCCCCACCTTGCCCTGAAACTGCAGGGGACTGCCCCTCTCCGCCGGCAGTGCCGGACTCATCAACGTCAGACGTCAAACGATGATAACTGGGATTATTAAACGACGCCGCTATTACAAAAACAGTACCAGCCGCCACTAAGCTTCCGGCTACAATACCACCAACGATCTGCCCTTGTGGTCCGGCGAGAGAGATAGTAAAAGTATTCGGTACCGGATAGGACGAAGCCAAACACGTTGCGTTTATCGATAATATGTCGAAACGGCCGTAAAACCTTATGGTGGCTCCAGGTGTTGCGGATGGCTGACGTAAGGTGACGTTGGCAACAGTGCCTGAGCCAGTGAGCACGCAGATTCCGATGTTTCTACGGCGACAGAACTGTGAGATTGCTTCTAATATATCGCTTCCATCAGGGACTTCGAGAATGTAAGGACTCATGACGGGTTGGGGCTCGCGGGTTAGGATGAGGGGTGGTTTGGGTCTGTTCTTTGAACCGGGCGGTCTACCTCTAGGTCGGCGAACTAATTCGATGGTGGCACCGTCTGTGTTGACGGTGGTGTTGGGTTCGTTGGGTCCGTGGTGTTCGGTGGTCGGAGAAGTGGTGGTGGTGTTGCGGGGTTCGTCATCGCTAGAGTCGCGAGAGAGTTGAAAGTGTTGAGAGAGGGGCAGGTTTTGGTGCGGTGGGAGTTTGGAGAACATGTTAAGGGTTTCATGATTTGGACGGTGGCGTTGCTGCGGTTGTTGTAGTAGTACATATTCGCCTTTCATGCTTTTGCCTTTTTTTCCTTTTTTGGAATGGGATCTTTAACCTTATTTTATTAGGTTTGGAGTGCGCGATATAAAGAAGAATAGGGAGGGAAGGAGGGAGGGAAGGACACACGAAGCTAGTGAATAGGGACAGGGGAAGAAGCGCTGGGATTGGTATTTATTGTTGATTAATAATAACGATACAGTGAGAGGGATAAAGTAACAGGTGATGTTTGAAACCAAGTGAAGACAAGATTCATGGCTCCGCTCGCTGGTTGGGGAGGCAAAAGTAGACCCCGCGACTGTTTATCTGTGTGCGCGAAGAAGATGGACATGAGTTCAACCGTTCAATAAGAAAGAGGAATGCAACCACCGAGGACCGAATTTCAGTGGTAAGACATAAAACCAGATTCTCTCTGTCCAATATTACTTTGTCTTATTTTATCTTATGAAATTTTAGCTATTTATTTTACAGGGTCACACAAAATTTATGCGAAACTTATATAAATAAATGACTGAGATTTATTAGACACAATACACGGTAATATTAAACAGAATATCTAAAATTGGTATCTGCTAGGAGTTTGACTTCTGCTTGTATATACAATAGTGTTAAATACTTGGGTGATAATGGTAAACTGTCTGAGAGTGGTAATATACATTTTGAGCCCACCCAAAACTCAGTCAGAAGTGTTTTTTTTCAAAAAAGAAGAGGTTTCGGTTAGTCAAATCCATGATGGAGAAGTATTGGCATTGAAAAGGATAGGCTGATACTTGATCGTTTGAGTGTGGTCATTCAAACTTAATCAATGACCTCAATTACTTTGACACAAGGTTTCGTATATCATTATTTGTTATAATATTAAAGACTTTTTAAAAGATAGATATAATTATTTTATGTATACATTAGATTCTAAAAATCTAAATTTATTCCAAATAATTCATATGTAAATTTTTTAGAAAATAAGAAGTTATGTTATAATTATATGTTGAACAGTTTCAAATCTCTGAGTTAAGGAGTCTGTTATACTTTCGTACCTGTATCTTTAGTTTTATGACTGTAGTTTTACCAAATTTTCATAGAATCTTTTAATTAGCATTTAGCTTTAACCTTAGGGTAAGTTAACTACCTTTGATGCCTCTTTAGCAAAGTCCAAAATGGTCTTAACTGGTTTCCTATTTTAAGACATATATTAAAGCTTTAGGAGAGACTAAGGTTTTAAACAAAAATTATGAACTGTATTTGTAGAAAGGAAAATTTTATTCTATAGGAGAGGAGATTATAAAGATGAGATACATAGAGAATGCTCAGTACATTTTCTACCACCCTAGGGGTTTTATTTATACAAAGGGACTTGAAGTCCAGATTTTAACTTAAAAACATTACATCATATAAACTTTTCAATATATTTTCTACCATCCTAGGGGTTTTATTTATAGGGGGGACTTGAAGTCTAGATTCTAACTTAAAAATATTATATCATATAAACTTTTCAAATAGTAGATTATATCTTTATTGATAGTGAATTTTCTTTTATCTAAGTGTTTGGATATATTTTCGCGTTATTTTCTTATCTTTATGACTCAGAATCATTACTATATGTGGATACTCCTGGTGCTTCAATTTTATCTTTTCCTTTATAAGTATTCCAACCTCTTGTATAAGAAAGACAAATGTTTTCCACATGTTTTTGAACATGATAGAACCTTTTTTGTGCCTCAGTACTAGATCTTATCTTTCCTCTTCCAATTATACTTATCTTCCTTTATTTTAGCATAAGTTTGAAATCAGAAATAGCAATTCTCTTGCTGATTCCTCTTTTGTAAAAGATATCATGTTTAATGTATTTAGAAAATTCTTTTCTTAAGTTAGTATCTATAATAATGGCAAAGTGTTATGCCTTTCTCAAAGTAATGAAATCATATGTATCATATTTTTCATCATCATCATCATCAACACCCAATTGAATCCCGCACAAACGTGAGATTTGGGAAGTTCTGATAGTGCGCAACTTTACCCCTACTTAATAGAGAGGTTGTTTTTGATAGACCCACATGCAGCGTGATATGAAGATATTACTAAGAAATTCAAATAAACATAAAAGATGCAATAAAATAACTAAATACATTAAAACTAATAAATACTTAGAATAAAGTAATAATAAGTAATTAAAATAAAACAATAACTTCATAAAAATAATAAAATAAAATAAAATAAAAATGTAGCAGCACAATAACTATTTATCAAAAAGATGTCCAACTTGTCAACAAGATGCACTTGTTAAGAGATTCACATACAAAACAAAACTTGCAAACAATCATAATAAAGATGCATTTAAGAGTTAAAAGCAGTAGTCATAATGTATGTAGCAAGAAAGATGAAACTACTAGAAGGGGATAGATATACCATTACTAGAGCCTTTACAAATATAAAACCTAAAATTGGGAGTGGGACTAGAATCAGAGGCAAGCACACTCCTAGAACTTGGAAAACTCCACTTCATCGCAAAAAAATATGTGAAGGAAAAAAATTAGTCTAAAATACTAGGTGTTATCAACTTCCTACGTCAAAGAATCCTTAACTACGACTTCACGGAGCTTGAAGTCTTAACCAATGTAAACAGTTTGAGATAGGGACCTCAGAAAGTTCCAGAGAAGAAAACCCAAATCCGACAGAGAGATTTTTGAAACTGAGAGAAATGACAATGGGAGGGTGGACCCTTACCTTTTCACAACGGTTAGTTTCCAAAACAACCTAGAAAGAAAGCACAAGAAAAATCTACCAGTTTGCTGAAAAAAAATATGGATAGGAAAACAAAAAGTGGAAACAAAGGAACTCAGAAGCTACTCTTTCTAATCCCTATGTCAAAGCTAATCTTTCAAAACTCCCCATGCAAAAACTTCTAGCCCCTGCCACAAAGATCACCAGAACAAAACTATAGTAAACGCTAGAGGAATGAAAGTGACATGAGCTACGACTGGGTAAACTTGAGAGGGGATAGATGCCAACGTGAATGGGCAACAATGGATAATATGGGCTGACAATGTCGATGGCGAGATTTGCGCAACATTCGACAGCACCCCACACCGTTAATGGAGCTTCCGTCAATGATAAGTCTTCGCTGGTGAAGACCCTACTTATTAAAGAATGTTGACGATTGTTAATGGTAAAATCTTAGAGAGAGAGATAGAGAGGAGGTCAATTACCCCATGGCTTAACTTATTGACTGAAAGCTAAAGAGTCAAGATTTTCATGAGTAAAAAAACACCAAAGAAATCGAAGCAGAGAACTGGAAGGTGACCTTCAGAGGCCTAATAAAGATTGTAGCTTTCCTTTTCCAAAACGAAAAGATTGCAACTTCTAAAATGCCCACAAAAAAACAAAACAAAATTCTACAGGAAACAACAACCAAAATCCCAAAACCTATAATAATCTCACTATGAAATGCAACAAATAAAAGAGTAAGATCATATAGTATAGACCCAGATACATTGTTGGGCCCCAGGCCCAGGTACCGGGTGGATTTTAACCTCCGAGGGAGACCGAACCAACTTCAGTACCCCATTACTCGGTGTTGGGTCCCAGACCCATCCACCGATCGGTATTGTCCTCTTTGGTCAGGGGAATCCCTCTCCAGGATTCGAACACAAATGAAGATTTGGAAAAGGCACAAAAATGCATCAACAATGGTAAATGCAACGTAGATTTAACAACAATGGTAAATGTAGCAATGAATATGCAACAAAAATCATTTCTTTTCCTCTTTCCTTCTTCTATGTGTAATTAAATCTAAAAACTTTGGTTTCAATGGAGTCTTATGGGTTAATGTGAAGGGATCTGATCTCCAAGGTTGAGCTTGAAGTGTTGGTTATGGTGGTGAGGATGATGGTTAGGGAACAGAAACCCAGAAAAAATGAACAATGAGAGGAGATCCTTCTAGCTTGGAGTAACAGAGAAAAATCATGTATTTTAGAATGAGAGCTTAAAGTAGCAAAAAGAACAATCTTTGAACACAAAATCACAATGAAGATCTGTAATAAGCACAAAAATGCATCAACAATGGTATATGCAGCGTAAATTTAATAACAATGGTAATACAACAATGAATATGTAACAAAAATCGTTTTTTTCCTCGTATCCTTCTTCTATATGCAGTTAAAGCTAGAAACTTTGGTTTCAATGTGGCCTTATGGGTTAATGTGAAGGGATCCAATCTAAAAGGCTAAGCTTGAAGTGTTGATTATAATGGTGAAGATGATGGTTAGGGACAAAAATCCAGAAAAATGAACAATGAGAGGAGATCCTTCTAGCTTGGAGTAATAGAGAAACTCCTGTATTCTATAGTGAGAGTTTGAAGTAACAAGAGGAATAATCTTTGAACATAAAATCGCAATGAAGATTCGGCATAAGCATAAAAATGC
>JANKOD010000006.1:6156407-6176807 GCA_026284645.1 Erythroxylum acuminatum | reverse complement strand
TGACTTAGAAGTAATGAGACAAACGAGGGATGCAAACTCACAACAGCAACGCCCACCAGGACAATAGCATTGTTGTAGTTTCGAATATAGTTTTCAATTAACTAAAACAAAATGTCACACTTTACAGTTAAACATGCTTTCTGTAATAACGGTCATTTGACTTTTTCTGCAAACATTTTCTGATGATTCAGAACTCTTAATTTGTTTAATTTGTTTACTTACAATCATTTTTAATTTGTTTAAATTTGGGGCAAATTTGAATTAGTTCTTCAACTGTTATTCGTTGCGATTTGTACCACATTTCAGCGATTTGTACCACATTCCAAACAATACAAACACTTTATTACCGACCGTCGGTCGGCAAATTGAATTCTCTTTTACGACCGACGGTCGGTAATACATGATCAATTTGCCGACCGTCGGTCGCAAAATTGAGCATTTTATTTCCGACCGCTCGGTCGGTAAATTACCGACTGTTCGGTCGTTAAATGAAACTTCTGTACGCCGACCGTCGGTCGGTAAAACTTATACTCTTTACCGACGCATCGGTCGGTATTTTTTACCGACCGATGCACTATAGGTCGGTAACATTTACCGACTGTGCAATCGGCGACCAATGTTGCGGTCTCTAATTACGGTCGGTAAATAATGTTACCGACCGAAAACATTGGTATTCGGTCGGTAATGACGGTCGGCAAAGGACGTTTTTCCTGTAGTGATCTCCTGTTAGCGCCTCAAATTTATCAACTATAAGACAGTGAACTAAACATTAAAAAATAATAAAATCAATATAGAACACATTATAAAGATGTCAAATACCAAGTAAATTAACCCACATAACATGTAAACTATTGACATATCAAAACCTAAAAATAAATTTGTTAAATATTTTCTTATTGTTTAACGTAATATTTGAATCAAACATAATGCATCATCTGAAAATATGCTTACTTGTGAGATAGATGTTTAGGTCATATATCCAAAGAATGGTTGTAAAGATTAGTAAAGAATGAGATTTTTCCAAATTTAGATTTTATCTAAGTACATATGTAGAATGCATTAAAGTAAAGGAAACTAAATATAACAATAAAGGAGCCATAAAAATCACTTAGCTTTTTGAGATTATACATATTGTCGTTTATAAACCATTTAAGCTCCAACTTTTGGTAGAAAAATATTTCATTACTTTTATCAAAGACATCTCACGACATGGTTATGTTTACTTGTTATTCTTGTTTTAGAACGTTTAATATTTGTAAGGCAAGGTGTAGCCAACGTCTGACAACAAGTTGTATTATTGCCAGTTTTGTAGTGCTTCTCTTTTGAAATTTAAGATGAGCCTCTAACGTTGTCTAGGATGAGCTTCGGTGTTGGTCTTATTATACTTCTTAGTTTATCAAACCTTCACGAAGGATATATGCCTATTATCTCAATAAGTTTAACATTTTTATGCTTTCCCCTACTAATTTCTCCACTTTTTGACATCTTTAAGTTGGAATTAGGTCCTAAAATCTTTTTTAAAGTTTTTTAATCTTTTTATCTTTCAAATGACTAAAACATGATTAATCAAAAAATTTAGGAGAAATTTGCATCATATCTTACGTTATCTTCTTAAATTCATCAATTATAAAACAATGAACTAAACACAGAAAACCATAATCAATTCATATAAAACACAATATAAAGATGCCAAATACTAAGTAAATTAACCTTAAATAATATTTCAAATATCAACTTATAAAAACCTAATAATAAATTTTTTCTTCTTTGTAGTAATGTTGGAATCAAACATAATGCTTTAGATGAAAAACTTGTTTACTTATAACGTAGATGTATCCAAAGAAAGGATGGAAAGATTAAGATTCTTATAAATCTAGATTTTATTAATCAAAGTATATGTTTGGCTTGCATTAAAGGAAAGCAAAGCAAATCAAATATAATAAGAAAGGAAGCAAAAGAAGCATTTAGCTTCTTGAGATTATACACATTGATAGTTGCAAACCTTTTACGACTCTATCTTTTGGTAAATGATAGGGTTATGTATGCTTATTGTTCTTATTCTAGAATGTTTAATCTTTGCAAGTCAAGGTGTAACCAACACCCAGGGGCGGATCTAGGAAGTTTTTCCAGTGGGGGCAAACAAAAATTTTAGCGGGGTCAAAGCTTCAAAAAAAAATTTGTGGGGGCAAAAACTAAAAAAATAAAAAATTTTACATGAAATTTTAGGAAAATTTTTTGGGGCAGTGGGTGCCCCCACTGTGTATCCATCACTGCCAACACCTAACATCAAGATGCAATCACTGCCAGTTTTATATTATTTCTTTTCTTAAACTTAAGATGAGTATAACGTTAGTTTATGATCAACTTTGATATCGGTCTTATTATGCTTCTTAGTTTATCAGACCTTCGCAAAAGATAGGAACCAATTATCTCAATAAGTTTGACATTTATTATGTTTTGCTCCACTAATTTCTCCACTTTTTCACATGTTCAAGTTAGAATTAGCTCTTAAACTCTTCTATAAAGTTACTAACCATCATTCTATCTTCTAAATGACTCTAAAATTTCATCGATCAGGAAAATATGAAGAAATTTGCACTACATCTGGTGTTATCTCCTCAAATTTACCAACTACAAGACAATGAACTAAACATAGAAAAATATAATCAAATTCATATAAAACACATTATAAAGATGCAAAAAACCAAGTAAATTAACCCCAAATAACATATAAAATATTGACCCATCAAAATATAAGAATAAATTTTGTTAAAATTTTACTTATTATTCATGGTAATCATATAAACAAACATAATGCACCAGATCAAAATATGCTTGCTTGTAACATAGGCATTTGGCTCATATTTCTAAAGAAAGATTGAAAAGATTAGTAAAAAATGAGATTCTTTTAAATCTATATTTTATTGATCTAAGAGTATATATAGATTGCATTAAAGGAGAGCAAACTAAATATGATAATAAATGAGCCTCAAGAAATACTCAACTTCTTGAGATTATACACACTAATGTTTGCAAACATTTTAAAGCTCTATCTTTTGATAAAAAATGTTTCATTACTTTTATCAGTGACTTCTCACAATATGGTTATATTTATTTGCTTAAGAAAAATTTCACGCAGTGGAATACCCTTTAGGTATACATAATTGAGGTTGAAAGACAATTAAACAAAAAGGTGCAAAATTATAAGATCTGATAGAGAAGATGAATACTATGTGAAATATGATGAGTTAGGCATGTTCATTTGCAAAGTTCCTTGAAAGATATGATGCGTGTGTATAATATACATATGCTAGGCACACCATTACGAAATAGTGTGGCAAAAAAGTATAATAGAACATTGATAGATATGGTTAGGAGTATAACATGTAACTCCTCATTACCTATATCTTTATGGAAGTATGCCTTTGAAACTACTATGTAGGTATTGAACATAGTCCCTAATAAGCTAGTTCTAAAAACTTCTTTTAAATTGTGAACTAGAATAAGACGTAGTTTGAGACATTTGCATATTTGAGTTGCCCAATAAAGTCAAGGATCAATAATCCTCATGAAAGGAAATTAGATTCTCGAAAGATTAATGGTTACTTAATAAGTTTTACCTAGAGAAATCTAAAGGATTTAGGCTTTATGGTGCAAATTATAGTCCCAGAATTATGGAAAAATGAAATGCTAAATTCATTAGGAATGGTGAAGTTAGTGAGAGTAATGAATGACAAAATATGGATATAAAGTAATAGTAAGTGTTTCTTTATCCATAAAGGCTTCTTAATCCTTTTTTTTCAAATATTGTTATATTAATTAATGAATATATAGATAATATTGAACAACATTTAAGTAAGTAAACATATATTACTCTAAGTGTTGTTCTAGTAATTGATCAAAATGTAGATAAAATTGAATAATATTTGAATAAAAGGACACACCCATAAGGTAATAACTCACAATTACTTGTTATACATAAACCACGAGAAATAATACCTTTGAGAAGATCTCAAAGAGAAAGAAAGTCAATCATTTCAAATGATAATGTTATTTATTTACATAACTCAAAATTTGATATTGGAATTAATAAGGATTTAGACTCATTTCACAAGTCGTAGAATGCACAGAGTTTGAAAAATTGGTTGATTCCATGAAAGATGAATTAAAATTTATAAAAGATAATAAAGTTCAGGATCTTGTTAAATTGTCAAAAGGTTCTAAGCGTGTTAGGTGTAAATAGATTTTTTTATACTAATCATAACTCAAATGGTAATGTTGAACAATGTATGGTCAAACTTATTACCTAGGGTTATACGTAAGAGGGAGGTGCCAATTATAAAGAGACATTTTCACTTGTTTCAAAGAAAGACACATTAAGGATTATAATGAAATAGGTGGCTTAATACGATTTGAAGTTACATTAAATAGATGTGAAAACAACATTTTTAATGATAATCTTGCAGAGGAATTACTTATAGACAATCTTGAAGGTTTCTTAAAAAAAAGTTAAATGATGTGTAAACTTAAGAAATCAATGACTTAAAGAAGCTTCTCAATAATGACATGTTATACTATAATTTCTCTCAATTTTTAAGAAAATACTATTGATCAATGTATAGACCGAAGGATCAATAGGAGTAAGATTATTTTCTTAGTTCTATATATTGATTATATTTTACTTATTACTAATGATTTGTACATGTTACATAAGACAAAAGTCTTTCTTTTTAAGGGTTTCAAAATGAAAGATATAGAAGAGTCACCTTGTGTGATAGAAATTGCAATTTTCTATGATAAATCTTAAAGATTATTGGAATTGTCTTAGAAAGGTTATTTCGAATTCTTTTTAAAGAGATTAAAGTGTTTAACATGAATTGTTATTATTAAAAAAACATAATTTTAGTTCTATGCAATATCCAAAAAACAATATAGAATGAAAAGACATAGAATCAATTCCTTATGCTTTAGTTGTAGGCAGTTTAATATATTTACAAACTTGTTCAAGATCGAGTTTTGCAATCTAAATGTTAGGTAGGTATAAAAGCAACCTTATGATTCTTCATTATGAATATACAAAGAAAGTGTTAAGATACCTGTAAGGAACTACTGACGACTTATGGGAAGGGGTTGTATTAGTCCTTAGCTTAAGCCTCTATTCAATGGTTGCTTCATAGGTAGCAAATTTTTGCATGAAGAACTAGACACTTATGTATTCAAAGTATGATCATGTAAAAGTAATTAGATACGCAGATGCAAATTTTGTTAGATTTTCTTGATAGCAAAAAGAAAATCTATATTTAGTTATATGTTTCTTTTAAAAAATGGAGCGATAATATGGAAGAGTACTAGATAGTTTATCATTGCTTTACCTATTATGAAAGTAGAGCTTGTGGTATATTTTGAAGCCATAATTCGTGCACTATGGTTGTGGAATTTTGTTTTAATACTCGAGGTTGTTGACAATATTACTTAACCACTAAAAATTTATTATGATAATTTCATAATAAGTTTTTTCTTCAATATCGACAAATATTCAAAAAATGTCAAACCTATATATATTATTTTACTATTAATGAGGAAGTTTAGAAATAAAAAGTGTTTATTGAGCATATTAGTACTAATTTGATGATAGTAAATCTATTAATTAAGGGTTTATAACCAAAGACATTTAAGGAATATGTATATATATTGGGTCTTGGTTTTACCATCGAATGATATTTGTTTATTATGATGTTAGCACTTTGAGCTCATTTATATATTTCTAATTTTTCATTAATAATTTGCTATTTTAAAATAGTGTACATATTTATGTTTTGATATTTTTAACAACGAAGTCTATAAAACATAGTTGTAGGCCATGATGGAATTTGTTTTCTATAAAACATAGTTGTAGGCCATGATGGAATTTGTTTTACTATTCTTTATAGATCTCGTATGGTGAGTAGCAAATATTTTAGGATATGAAAGGAAGTATGTTGCATAAGTAACATAAAACCACTATAACTCGTACTTTTTACTTTATCATACAAAGTTTTTTTTTTGGATTTGAAGAAACCCCGTAGGCGAGCTAAGCGGGCACACCTCTCCGAGGGCCCAACTGGTGCATCACCCCACAGGCGGGCCAAGCAGGTGCACCTCATCATCGAGGGCCCAACTAGTTCTCCACCTACAGGTAAAACCCCGGCTGCCCCAGGCTCTTACAAGAGGGGCTACCATGGAATCGAACCTGAGACCTAACCGAAGCCAAGCCGTGCTCTCAACCATCGAGCCACACCCCTTGAATATTGAACTTTTAAATTTTATTTTTATGCACTTAAAATTATACTATTTAATTTTATAATTATCTTATGATTAGGTTCAGTGGGAGAATTTTAACATATTGATTAATATCAAGCTAACAAATTATTTATTTAAGCCTAATTAATAATTAAATAGTTAAATAAACTTGACCTTTTACTGTATTATATGATATACATACCATATTAAATTATAAAAGACATAAAATTAGTCCTTTCCTTACTCTTTAGGCTTTACAATTAACATACATAAAACAATCCATCCAAAGGAACCTCTAAGTAAAAAAGGGTCAAGGGATAAAATCAATTAATTTAGAAGGTTTGCTATATCTTTATTTTATTAAACGTATTTCATGTTTTATATTATAGGAATTACATGCTCAAGATCCTGCAATTAATGTTTTACTTGTATAAATTTAAGTCTTACACCAACTTATCATCAACTCAGAGTTAGCAGCCTACCAATTAAACGTGTGAAAGACCACATTATTCAATTGGGTATAAGCAATAATTTCAATAGTAGAAATATTTTCTTTTACTTCTTAAAGGGAACTAAACAAGTTATTGCAATTGACTATTTCCTTCTTTTTAACAATATAAATTAAGCAAAATATGTGTCATAAGGACATGATGTCACATCTTTAATGCCATCTAATTCAATCATATGGTAATAAAACAAATATATAATCATGTTATCATATAACCAAGGCTTACTGCAAATTTCAGCATTCCTTTTCTCTCCTCACGGGTACGAATTACCATATGATAGCTATGCTCATTCTATGTGTCTTTTTAACCACTAATAAAACCTATGACCCTAGCCCGCTTGCTACTATAAACCGCCTGACCCACCCCAAACCCAGGGAACCAACCCTCTACAACGCCCTTCAAAGCCCTCTTAAGAACCCTCACTTCCTCGTCTCCACCACTTCCACTAGCCCACTCTATCAGCACCACACTCTTGGTCCGCCCACCAACTGTAGACATCTCGGCCCGGACCATCCTGCCTTGAACCGACCTGATCGCTTGCGACAACTCCCGGTTCAACCCTGGTCTATCCTCGCAACAAACACTAGCTCGTATCATCCTCGCTTCATTTTCACAGTAGCTCAGAGTCGCCTCGTCAGATTCTCCCGGGAACAGCCACCGGTGATTGAAATTCGTCCCTTTGCCGACCTGAAATGTCACATCATCCGCTTGCTTTCTTAGCTCCTCCACGTGATGCACCACCTCAGCCAGCAACGAGGCCCTGTCTTTCTGATTTATGGACAATGACAAAACTATATTATTATATTTTCGTTTGATTCCGACAAGACTAACGAATCAAGGGGATGAAGCAGAGAAATGGTTTTGAGTGTAACATTTTAACCTTGGTGGTTTTGGGAAGGAGAGTGCAGAGTGTGGAGAGATGAGCATTGATACGTTGCCTGCGTCTCCTCTCGGCCTCTTTGTGACTCTTCACTGAGTCAGTTGATTTGTTGTCAGTTTTGGTAGCTGAGCTAAGGAAGGGTTCTACTCCACTGTCCATCATGTTCAAAGCGGTGGGCTCTTGAACACAATCAACTTGATTCCAGTAGTTCTCTAATCCACAGCAATAGCTTTGACCAGGAAGCATATTAGTTACAGTGTGTTAGGAGAACAGATGCTTGTTGGGTGACAACGGAGAACGAAAGCCGAAAACCTTATGTAGAAGAAAGAAACTGGTATAGATTATGAAATTGTTTCACGTGGTGAAACCCAAAAGTCGTTGAAAATGTACAGTTGAGAGACCAGAAAAGAAAGTGTTTCATAACAAAAAGGGCCCGGAAGGAGAAGAAAACTGGAGCCTGGAGTTGGTGTTGTGTGGAGACTGGAGAGTAGAGTGTGAACTTATCTATATCTAAGTTGGGAACTCATAGGGTTTAGGAAATGTTTGTTAAGAATTGGGACCAAATCCGAAGTGGGTGTGAGCCTAAGAGGAACTCCCGTGACAGAGAGATGGAAACGTGGCACAATCATTTTCGAGGCACAGACACGTCACATACGATGGCGCCTACGGCTTTTACATAAGAGAAAAAGGAATAAAACAGTAAGTACTCGTCATCCTCGTTTTGATTATCGTTCACTCCCTGCGTAGGCGTGACATTCACTTTCCCTCTTACTCGTTGTCCCAAGCTTATTAACTCTGTTCATACATCAAATCACTAACTCCCAGTTCCTTTTCTTTACGAGTAACAGTATGAAATATGAATATGATTACAACTCCCATTTAAACGTGTGAAACTGAGACAAGCATAATGATCCCATATGCTTTTGATAGGGTGTGGGCCCCTACAGAAGTCTGTAACAGTAGTGGCAGATGCAGTGCTAACCTTGACTCAGATATGCTCTGGCAGGGAATACCTGTTACACAGGCCATGAGGTGACACTTCTTCGATGCAATTGGCATGTTTCAAGAGTGGGGATCTCTGTACGCTTTTATGCTGTCCAATGCTCACTAAAGTATACGAAATCCTCAAAATTTTATGTTTAATTGTAAAAAAAGAGATCATTTTGAACATTTTATTTTGGGCATTAGATAAGGTTGGGCACCTTCTAAACGCATGTACAATGCTTAAAATACCCTGGCATTGGAAAAGGTTTACACCCCTAAACTCATATTAAATGGCTAAAACGACTGCCATTGGATAAGGTTATACACCCCTAAACTTATATTTAATGGCTAAAATGACGTCGTTTTAAGCTGAACAGAGTTAGACACTTTTTAAACTTATGTTCAATAGCTAAAACGACGTCGTTTTAGGCATTTGACAAAGTAAAATTAGATAGAGAATCTAAACTTGCCTTAGAATTGGTCTTTTTGGCATTGGATAAAGTAAAATTAAACAAAGAATTATACTTATCTTAGAATTGGTAGGGTTTAATGTCATTTTCGATCCCATATGGACCACTCTCCTAGTCTCCATTCATACATTACCATAGGCTACCTCATACCCAGACACCAAGCCCAAATCTCAATATAAAAAACTCAATAAGTTAGGACTCTTGAAATATTACACAATACAATATCACAATCTTATGAAATCATAACGTGTCACTCAAATATTAGCTCTTCTCTTTCCAATTCTCACTTATTTAAACATTGAAACCAAACAACACCTTAATTTTACATATTTTTAAGGATAACATGTCAAACTCAATAACAAATTTTCCAACTTAAATTTAAACTTGAAGAATTCAAATACTTAAAAATTATCTTTATTATTTGGTGCTCACTATAGAGTGATAATCTGTTGATATTAATAAACATAACAATTAACAATTACAAACTTACATCTTAATTTTAACAATAGATAAAATGAATATCACCTTTATTTCCTTCCAATGACATCACTCACAAATTCAAGACTAGACATTGCCAAGACATAAGTTTAGAACACCAAACCAAAGAAGAAGAAATAGAGGATCCACTAGAGCTATCAACAAATTTATTGGAGGAAATAATTGTTGTAGCTTGTTTTAACTAAAAAGGTATGCATATAAAGACTAAGTAAATATCAAGCCAAAAGACAACGAACAAAAAAACAAATCCTATTTGAGGAAAAGACGTGTCAAGTTAGTATAACCTTCACAAAGATGCAATGTTCATCATATCTAGGGATGAAACATTCCAAACTGGTTGGAACGCCCAAAATAACATCATTTTGGGCAACCCATTTTTAAAACTTAAAACGATATTATTTTGAGGAGTTTTTCACAAAACACATCATTTTGTAGTTGGGGAGACATGTGGTTCGGACTATTAAGTCGATTATTGGGCTTAATTTAATCTTTAATCATATAAAACACCATAAATTTTGAAGTGAAACGAATACTAGTGGATAGTGATAACTTTATCGATATTCTTTTTTAGAAAGACTTTAAGGAATGCAATTTGAATAAGGACAACTTCACTCAACATGTTGTCCTATAATTAGTTTTAGGAAAGATCAAATTTTCTTGAAGATAAAATAAAATTATCCCAAGCAAACCATAAAAAGTGATTGAATTTCATATTATACGTAAAACAGTTGCAAGCACTTTTTTTCACAGACCTTTGCTTTACAAGATAAGAGTCATCTTATCACCATACCAATTGCTCACGAAGTTCCAAAAAGATCGAGACTATGTTATGTGGCTTTATTATAAAAAGAAGAATTTATCCTAGCAAGTGAATATTGGAGAAGTAGAAACTGATAGGGAATAAATTGTGTCATATATGTATTATATGTATTACAATGAAGGGAATGGACCTATTTATATACAAAAGTATAAGGCTAATTAGGAAGAAAATTAAATAAAGAATAACCTAATTAGGGAAGAACCTAAACTTAAATAAGGAAGAAACTAATGAGGAAAGACTCTAATTAGTACCTAAATATATTTACAATTATTGCAATAAATATTATCATTATCATTTAAAATAAATATTATCATTATCATTCCTCCTCAAACTCAAGGTGTTAGAAAAGCAAATAGCTTGAGTTTGGAAATAAGATAGCAAAATCAAAGAGTAAAGCATGGTCAAAAAGAGCAGCACAAACTGACTTAAACTCATTACGAAGACTCATAGGTAAGAGAACTCAAAAATGATTTTATGAAGGCCAAAAAAACTTTGAAAATCAATCTGAATTGTAAGAGAATTTATTAAAATTGGACTAAATCGACTAGTCAAACCTATTTAAACTGGTTTAGTTCAACTAGGTCAATTAGAAAAGGAATGACTAATGTGACACATTGTGATTAAATAAACGACTGATACAAGAAACTAATGAAGTGTAAACAAAGTTTCTTCAGAGTGTACGGTGACAATGTTATGTGGCTTTACTAAAAAATGAAGAATTTATCCTAGCAAATGAGTATTGAAGAAGTAGAAACTAATAGAGAATAAATTGTGTAAAATATGTATTACAATGAAGGGAATGGACCTATTTATATACAAAAGTATTGGGCTAATTAGGAAGAAACTTAAATAAAGAATAACCTAATTGGGCAAGAACCTAAACTTAAACAAGGAAGAAATTAATAAGGAAAGACTCTAATTAGTACCTAAATATATTTACAATGATTACAATATCTATTATAATTACCATTCCTCCTTAAACTCAAGATGCTAGAGAAGCAGATAGCTTGGGTTTGGAAACAAGATCACAAAATCAAAGAGTAAAGCGTGGTAAAAAAGAGTAGCATAAATTGACTCAAACTCATTATGAAGAGTCATAAGTAAAAAAACTCAAAAATGAATTCATGAGGGCCAAAAAAACTTTGAAAATCAGTCTAGATTGTAAGAGAACTTATTAAAATTGGACTAAAATGACTAGTCAAACCTATTTAAACTGGTTTAGTTCAACTAGGTCAACTAGAAAAAGAATGACTAATGTGACACAGTGTGATTAAATAAACGACTGATACAAGACACTGATGAAGTGTGAACAGAGTTTCTTCAGAGTGTGCGGTGTGTACTCGAGTGAACTAGAAGGCAACAACTTATAACGAAATGTGTGGGTATATAAAGGCTTTAATAAAGATCTAGTCACTAGTATTAAAATTGTCTTGATGAGAGAAATCCTCTGTTATGCTCAAATTATATAAAAAATTGAGCAACATATCTTAGTTTATAATGAAAATTAGTGAAGTCAAAAGAAGAAGAATTAGAAAAAGTGCAAAAACCACTTGAAAAGGACTAGAAAATTTTTATCCAAAATAAAAACCACTTTGTAAAGGTTAGCTCTGATACTAAGTAGAAACTAACAGAGAATGAATTGTTTCACATATGTTATATGTGTTACAATGAAGGGAGTGAATAGATTTATATACAAAAGTATTAGACCAATTAGGAGAAAATTTAAATAAGAAAAAAGTTAAGGAAGAACCTAAACTGAAATAAGGAAGAACCTAATTGGTATTTACATTGATTACAATATATATTATCATTATCAGAAGAAAAGGCCCTCATACTTAAAGAAAATAATAACAAGGACGAAGCAATCAAATAAATTCAAAAAATCCAAATTGGGGATGTAGAACATAACAAATTATTGTGAATCAAAACCAAATGGACAAAGGGTAACACATTGAGATGGTATAATTCTTGAAAGAGTAGCAAGATGTCTTCCCATGATCCCCCTAAAACATGAAAGATAGCTGTAGATAATAACTCACAGTTTGAATGTGAGACTTAATCCCAAACTTATAAAGTAAATACATAAATAAATGATAAGAGACTTTGTAAAAGAACATCCTCCACCACACCAAACGGTTTCTTTATCAACTGATCTACCAACTGAATACGAATAAATGTTGGCTTTACCTCTCTTAGCCCCAGTTTCCTAAAATCGACCAAGGAATAAGGTTTATACTTGTGCCTAAGTCAAATAAACATTTTGAAATCTTTAAATTACTAACAACACAAGGTATTGTAACGCTTCCTGGATTTGTCAATTGTAAGGCATATGGTTGGTAATTAAGGAGATGAAGGTTTTTGTCATGGCTACTGTTTGATTATCATCCCAAGTCTGCTTGGTAAATAATGTCTTTAAGGAACTTTGCGTACTTAGGCTTGCGTTTTAACACTTCCACAAAAGACAAGTAAATTTGCCATTTCTTTAGCTTTTCCACGAGCTTTGCAAATGGTGCATCCAATTCGTTCTTCTAAAGTCTTTGTGGAAATGATATTTTCAGTGGATAAGGCGGAGGAGGAATGTATGGAGGGTCCTCATTCTCTTCATCCTTTTTCTTCTTCTCTTGGTCTTCTACAAAGTGGGTCTTAGCTTTCTTTCCATCGGTTTTTCTAGCTCTTTCCCCCTCCTAATTATGGTAGCCTTACATTGCTTTTTTGGCTTTACTTCTATGTTGCTTAAAAGGTTTTCCACACTTCTCTTATAGAATTCCCTGTAAAGCTAGCTCATTTGAACCTCTAGGTTGTCAATTGAAGAGGCATGATCTTTCATTACTTGCTTAAACTTCCCTTCTAGTCTCTTCTGGGCCTCTTCCTTATTTACGAGCTTGTCCATGATCTTGTCCAATTTAGAATACCATAAACTGGACTCATCTTGTTGAAATTCTGGCAGACCTTGAATTTCTATTTGAGTTCTTACATTATTAAACCAAAAGAAATTTGGGTGGATCTGCCACCCCAGATTGTAGTGCTCCAATAAGGATGATTATTCCCCCGACCAAATTGTGTGTCATTGAAGTTCACAAGGGTCCTTTGATCCTTATGATTTATTTCCTCCATCATCATTCTTTCTATCTCTTCTTGGCATTTAACTTTTTCGATTCCTTATAGTTGCCTTGTGATGTCCAAATTGTTGTGACTTCTATTTTGCGCCCAAACTTCCTTCTCTTTTTTCTTAATTTCGTATGATCAGGTACCATAATCGCAAGAAAGGGTAATAATTCCTTAAAATAAAGAAATTCAAAAGGTCCTATACTAATTCCCCAGTAATGGCGACAAAAACTTGTTTAGCAAGTTTTAATATTGTAAAACCCTTAATATTTTACAAGCGCACGAGTCGTAGCATAGTATATGAGGTGTTGATCCCACGAGAAATTAGTGAGCTAATTGAATCATAATTTGTCTAAGGTCTAAAAGTGTAATTAAAATGAAAATAAAAATGAGCAGAAAACTAAGCAACTGAATATGGATTGATTGAAAGTGAAATTGTAAAATTAACACAAAGAAATCAAAATTGAGCACAACCAATTAACAATTGAAAATTCACACAAGAAAGATTAAACAATTATGAGAGAAGGGGATTTATCCTATCATCTAATGCTAACTTAATCACTTTTGAGTTAATTCAGTATCGGTCCTAGAAGTTCAAAGGGTGATTACTCTCTCTTAAGTTATAATCATTTTACTCTAAATTATAGACCTTAATTGAATTGCATTATAGAATTTGCAATCTCTCAATTAGCAAACAACTTACACATCCAATTAGATCTTAAGCACTCTACTAGACAATCGGGTGCTCGCACGAGATCTCTCTTCGTATAAATTGACAATTTGATTGTTTGTGTGATCTATTAGATTGTTTAACTTTCATTACAAATCTAATCATTTTGCTATTGGTTCCCTCGCTCAATTTATTACCGAAGCACACAAATATGACAAGCAGTCATAATACCCAAATCATTATCATCAAAAGCAATCAAATTAACATTGATTTAAGAACAAATCCGTAAAAGAGTTTAAAACATCCTTAAACACAAATTCATCATCATCATATCCATCTTATACATCAAGTGAAAGAAATAACAAGATGAAATCAAGAAGTTCACTTAGAGTGGACTGGGAGTGCCAGTAGTAGTAGCACCTCCTTCTTCCTCTCTCTTCTTCTCTCTCTTCCTTAGCTTCTTTCCAAATATAACAAATGGAGGCTCCCTTAAATTAGGTCATTCTTTTGTCTTTTATAGTCCTAGGGCTTTTTAGGATAAAGACTAGGTTTTACTCGAGCCCAAATGTTTGAAATAACCCTCGAAAAGTTAAGTTTGGAAGCAGTCCCCATATTTGTTATCGCACCTATCACGATTGTGGCCAATGAGTCACAATCGTGACACTTAAAATTAGGCTTCTATTGGCCACAATCGTGACTCATGCTAGTTGCCTTTTGTCACGATCGTGGCCAATAAGGCATGATTGTGGCCTGCTTCTATACTTATAATTCTTCTCTGTTCTTCAATTTCTTATTTCCATACACTCAAACAAACATAAAATGCCTCTTGAAATATAAAATTAAGATCCAAATCATGCTCAAAACCATACAAAATCTTATAATTTAAAAAAACACTAATAATAACATAATTCTAAGCCTATATACATGATAATTATTTAAGAAATACTCAAAAGCACACTTAAACATTTATCAAAATATAGTATAATTTACACATATCAGAACAACAATAGGCAGTATAAAAAAAGGTGAATAAGGTCTTAAGTATCAATTTTATCAAAGAAGAAAATTTTCCAGAGTGATCGCTAATGTAGTAATGGTGAAAAATTCCAATAGTAAATAGCATAAACACAATGATTTTATAGACTTGAACACCAAAGATAGTTAATCGCTTTTGAAAATAAATTTACTAATTGACGCCACAACGTGTCATAATTGATTGAGTTTTATGGACACATACTTAAGCTATAACCAAATTTGAATATGTGAAGATAATAAGAAAAAGCATTCTTTATATATAATAGGACATACTAATATAAAATGATATCATTTTGAATAAAAACTCAAAAGCAACCTATCAAGCCTTGTTAATTCAATGTTTTCCCAGGTAGATCAACCAAAATATAAATATTTATATCGATGATATAATTTTCAAAACAAAGCAAGGAGGGAATCACTTGACAAATATGTGAGAATGCTTCAATGTACTGAAGACATATGACATGGAACTAAACTATAAGAAGTGTGTATTTGGAACTTCTAATATAATTTTTTATAATTCATAATGAGTCAGAGGGTTATTGAAGAAATTCTCTAAATCATTAAGGTCATCATTGATATGAAATCACTATAAAAATTAAAGGAGGCATAAAGCTTGATAAGTAAACTAACAACTTTGTCTCTTTTTCTTTCTAGGTCTACATAAAGATATTTCATGTTTTTAAAAATACGTAAATAAAGATAAAGATTCGAATAGAGCAAGGAATACCAACAAGTATTTATAAGTTTAGTCAGTAAAATCAAATCATGTTTGCAAGTTGTTGTCAATTAATTAAATAGGCTCTTTCTTGCTAAGGAGGGGACCATTTTGAATTAATTTATCCTATACTAAACTACAATAAACATGCATATTTAAGTCGAGCACGTCTCTAAATAATAGGATAATCTGGTAGATTAATTATCAGAATATTGAGCGAAAGAAGTAAAACCTAAGGATGAGTTT
Organism: Erythroxylum acuminatum; assembly: GCA_026284645.1. Classification (NCBI taxonomy): domain Eukaryota; kingdom Viridiplantae; phylum Streptophyta; class Magnoliopsida; order Malpighiales; family Erythroxylaceae; genus Erythroxylum; species Erythroxylum acuminatum. The sequence goes on along the minus strand of JANKOD010000006.1, from coordinate 6,160,593 downwards.
CTTAGAGCCCGCTTTAAATTTATGTATGAAGTGAAAGTTCAAACATAGGTAGAGCAAGTGGTAGAGGATTGAGGAACCCCTATAAAAAACTATATAGATAAAGGAGAGTTACCTTCAAACTAGGCCAATACTAAAAAACTAATTTACAAATTTGTAAGACTCTTTGTTATTAATAATCAACTTTACAAATGCTCATATACTTAACCCTATTTAAAGTTTATTACAATACTTCAAATTAAAAAAATCTTATAATAGTGTCATGAAAGATCCTATTTTAACTTTATTTTATAAGATATTGTGACAATAATATTTTTATTCACCACTCAAGGGAAACATAATTGACTATGATAAAAACAAATGTGATAGATGTTAGAGGAACATAAGTTTCATCATTATCCTGATGTAGGGTATTCTTATATCTCATCTCTAGTACGGTTTACATAAGTATAGACATCTTAACCCCATTCCTACTTACGATTAGACATCATATATTATCCTTATCATAATATATTATTTTACATAATGGGAAGAAGTAAATCCTATTTAACCATATAAAGGAAGATAATGAATCGAGTTTTAATGGTTATATCATATGTAGATATGGAATTTCCTTATCCATAATCAAAAACAATAATCGATAATTCATCTGCTCAAACTTAAAAGAATTTTGTAAATCCTATGGCATTAAATAGAACTTCAAGTCTATTGTACACCCGCAAGCTAAAGGTTTAGTAAAGGTCACTAATATGACCATTTTTTAGGTGCAAATCAAAGATTGATCAAATTAAAGGTATCTAGGTGGTTGAGTTGTAAAGTATCCTTTAAAGTTATCACATGACCTTGAGAATATGAGAAACTCCATTCAACCTAACATATGGAGCCAAAGCCTTAACACTTATGGAGTTAAAAAGCCCCTTTACTCTTATTAAAAACTACATACTTGAGGACAACGAAACAATATGTCAAAATTTTCGGCATGCCAATATGTCAAAATTTTAACTAGAAGAAAGTCAAATGATATATCATAGAAAAAGTTCAAGTTATATTAAGAAGAACTAGCATAATAAACATACAAAAAGTCAAAGGAAAGTTATCTGTAAATTAGGCATATCATTACAAAGTAAAAGATGACATCACATTTGGAATATATAAACTTAAAATTTAGATGGTTTATAAATTTCAAGAACCTAGAATGGGCAATACATTAAACCTCATTATTATTAAGCTTGTAAATCAATTATTTTTTCTGTGAATGAAGTTTAATTTTGGAATTGTGTAATATACTTTTAAAATCATTGGTTATAAAATTGTAGACTCAAAGAATATCAAAATGTCACTCAAAAGTCTTGAAATGACAAACTTCCAATAAAGCAATACATCAAACTCAAAGAATCTCAAAACATCATACTCATAGGATTCTTAAAATAACATATTCACAAAATGCAAAACGTTAATGATTGACTCGAAAAATTCTCCAAATAGTAAACTTATAAAACAACAAATGATATAATAATGAAAAATTCCAAATGATAGACTTAAAAAAGTCTTGAAATGTTAGACTTGCAAAATAAAAAAAATGACAAACTGAACAAAAATCTCAAAACAATAACTTCAAGAAGTCTTAAAATATTAGACTCATAAGAAGTCTCAAAATGTTAAACTTGCAAAACAACAAATTAATAGAGTGTTAAAAAGTTATAGTTAAAATTTGCAAAATGATATATTTATGAATTCGTAAAAGGTCTATCTTCAAACAAGTCACTTTTAATAGTCTTAATATCAGACTCACAAGGCATTGGAATTATCCTTTCCTAAAAATGTACCCATGATTTGGAACATTATTTACAAAGATTTATTTTAACACTATACCTTATATGTAAGAGCAAAAAATATCAGTAAACAATCTGTCTATAAAGATTAGCTAATCATTATATGTATTCATTATAAAGGGAGAGTAGTGCAAAAGGTGAACATTTATAGTTATAAATTCCAAATACATTATCCTTAACTAATATTTAAAAAGCTGCTAAAATTCTAACTTAAGACAAAAGGTATTACTTTACAAGTCTGGACATAACCTCATCACCACCATCATCACCATCTATATTCCCCTTTGAAGTTGAATGGTTGTCTTTAAGTAGGTTTATAAAATCATTGGCATTTTTTAAGGCTCAGGGTCATTAAATAGAATTATAGGAATATCAACAATGGATAAAAAGTTAATTGATAGCTCTACATCCCTACTATTAACTATATCTTTATAGGTATGAAGTATGATAGGATATGACTGTGCCATGTTGTCATAGTTCCAAGTTACAAAAGTTTGCTAATTAGAAAAGCACAAAAACAATCTAAATTAAAACCTTTCCTTAAGAAGTAAGGTTCTTAGTCATAAAAGACCTTATGCAATCGCTTATTCTCTACCTTTTGACTTATGACATTTACATAATAATGATCAATTGCCTTTTGTAGACTTTTAATATGTTCATATTATTGTTTTTGTTTATCCTTCCAATTAGTAAACTCCACATATTTATATTTTTATCTTGGTAAAATTGGTGATTTAATCACTCAATCTCAACTCTAATTTTTTATTTTAAATAACTAATGAATTGTTGCCTAAAAAGAAAATTCCAAACATAAAGCATAAAGCCAGATATATGTAACAAACTTGCATCATATGATGCTTTGTTATGTAACAAATTATCTTTCACTCTATATTATTGAGATGCTTCTCATCATTAGAAAGCACAATTTTACTCAAGACCTAAACTCCTACATTATTGGTATCAAAGATAAAATCTCTAACTTTAAAATACCAGTGGGGGTAACAAGTGCCATCTATCGAAAAACCTTATCCTTTTTCATTTCTTAGAGTTGCAAGTATGGAGAATTCAAACTCTACGCCTAAGCTATCATCAATAACTAAGAGACAACAATATGTTTAGCAGTAAGTAGGTATGTGATCTTGTCTTACCTCCCTATACTATTGGAAGATTTAGATTACTCTTAATCACTTTTAGGTATGTCATGATTCCTCTTTTTGTTATGCTAGATATTCTTACCTTTATCCATCTTCTTGACCATTTAAACTATATGATTCATATCCACATCTATAAGAAAATGTAAATTCATCGTAGAGGAATTTAGTATGTTTAGTACTTATAAGGTTAACACTACCGTCAAGCTTACTCATCCAAAACTTCAACCTCCAATAATAACTTTTCAATTATATCTCCCAAAGAAAGAGACTTACCATACTTAACTAAGGCCTATGCTCGTGCTTAAAGTGAGTTATTATTCTTATATATAACGTTAAACATAAGGTTATAATCTCTCTTAACTGGCTTAAAAGCTCACTTAGTACTGTCTTCTAGGGAAAATGAATATAAATTTTCTTTTCCAATCATAAGTTTCCTTTAGGAGTTTTCCTACCTTAATCCCCAAACCAGGCTTAACGTTTAAACCATACCAGCCAAAGAACGTTGTAACAAGCATTAGCTAATGCAAAAACCTAAACTATTATACAAATTGTTCTATATCAATTAAATGATAGAATACGAGAAATTCTTTTATTAAACACCAACAATGAGGATGTAGTTAGACTAAGCTCAGGCTTGTCTCCTTTAACAACTTAGTAGAAAATTCATTAAGTGACAACTTAGGTCACATCTAAAACTATTATAATAAACACTTACCTCACCATATCTACAAAAAAAAAAGTTATCTTATGGGCTTAAGGCATTTTCATCTTCATAAACACAAGAATTTTGAATTCTAACCTTATTTCATCTAGGTCTACCCTAAAATTGAACTCATAATTATCAACCTCAAATCCTTCTATGGTACTAAGGAAAAATCAAGAGTAAATGGCCATTTGCCATTTGTACTAGGATCACCATCACCCGTAAATATAAGCCTACATCTAATTAAACCAAACTCATTTCTAGATCCACTCTCAAATATAAATAGAAACCCCATAACTCGATGAATCACTACGTGAAGACATTTAAAGAATAAAAGGACTAAAACATTACCACGACATAATGAAAGGCCCATAATGTTGGGACCCGTTTCCGGAGCCCAACTCATAACGAACGAATCGCAGCTTAACTAATATCGCGTCATTTTTTTTTCATTTACACAACATTCAAAGTAATTCCAATTTCCAAATTGAAATTCATCA
>JANKOD010000006.1:6141567-6156307 GCA_026284645.1 Erythroxylum acuminatum | reverse complement strand
CCCATCACTTAAACCCATTTGCCTTCTTTCTTTTCTTCCACTTGCCTAGTCATTTAAGCCCAATTCTTTTATCTTCTTTTTCCTACTATAATTCATCTCTTCTTATTCAACTTAGGCCCAAATCCTTCATCCAAGCATTCAAGCCCATTTGTCTTTTAAGGCTACTCTTCTTTTCATTTCATTTAGGCCCAAGGCCCAACTAATATATCTACTTCATCTAACACATTTAATTTCAACTAACTTCATCTTCTTTAATTTATGCTAACATGCTAATTTAATGCCAACTTAATTTAAAAATGCTTTAATTTCTCTAATCATGCTTAATTAACATAAGCAAAAGTTTCGAGGCTAACAATTTAAGCCTATACAGTGCTTGCTCTAGTTTACAAACATCCTTTGTCTCAGCTAATGTAGTATATCATGGTGGGATATCGATTGAAACTTCCTCTTTAAAATCACTGTGAAGGAAGGCATTTTTTCACATCAAATTGATGAAATTGCAAGTCTAAATTTATTGCAATAGATAATAACATTCTAACAGTATTTAATTTCATTACTGGTGAGAAAGTTTTCAAATAATATGTTCTATATGTTTAAGTAAAATCCTTCACTATAAGTCTTGACATATAATCATCGATAGACCTATCGGCCTTATATTTGACAGAGAATACCCAATTGCATCCACTATCTTTTTTCCCTCTGGTAATGGATCTAACTTCTAAATGTTATCTTTTTTTTTCAAAGCCTTCAGTTCTTCTTGTATTGCTTTGTTGGAAAATCAAGACAGAATCCAATCCTGACTACACTTGAATAATTACAATTTTTTTTTGTATTTTTGAGTTCCTGAAAACCAAAATCACTTTAATACTATAAAATGATTAACACATAAATTATAATAAAACATGAATCTTAATTCGTACCTTATTCCGAAGCTTGATCATATTCTTGTTGTTCCCTCAAACCATTTCTGAAATTGATCCATTTCAACCATCGTGGCCACAAAAATGTCCGGCATCTAATGATATCCATAAAACAGGTTGAGAGTACTTAGTAACTCTTACAAAAAGGGTTAAGCAAGAAGTGTTGGCTCTATTAGATCTTAAGCCTATTTATAATAAGTTTTGGACATATTAGTAATTTAATTAAAATTAAATTCTAATTTCAATTAAACTTTAATTAGAATTGCAAATAATTCTAATTAAATACTAATTATGTCTAAATAAGATCTAATATCTCATATTGATCCTTATTTATTAAATATCTCAGATTTAATCGCAAACTTTCTTAAAGTTTACAATCAAGTCCAATTTGATTAAAATATCTTTGCTTTCTTCAGTCTGTTCTTTATGTGAGACTCATTAGGTTCCTAAATATGGTGGCAATGATTATAAATTCTAATTTTAATTCATAATTAGAATTAAATAAATTAAAACTCCTTTTAATTTATCTTTAATTCTTCAATTAAATAATTTATAATTATAGATCCAGATTGACGTCTAAGAACACATCATGACCACTCAAATATTTAGGAATGTCTAAGTAGTTATGACTAAACTTTTAATTCTTTCATCATACAATGTTCTGATTATACACATAGCATGGAATTAATATCTACTATATTTTGAGTCCAATCATATTGGTTCTCTACCATTAGCTATTGATTCAATTAATGACATTTGTAAACTATTTACAAAACTTAATTTCACCTTGGCCAAGGATTTCCCGAATCAATATTAATCGAGAATAATAAAATTATCCCTAATTACTTTAAGATGATGAATTCTATCTTAATCACTCAACTATCTTTATATAGTTCATACTACATCTAATGAATACTGACTAAACTACCAATTAATAGAATAGGTCGTAAGTAGTATCAAAATACAACAATTCCTATACAAGATAACTTTAGAGATATTAAGTCAAAGGATCACTTATACAATCATCATAATGAGAATTTCCATAGACATAGAAGTAATGTTCCAGATGGATCTCTCATATCGGGCCAGTTCAGTGAACTTGTTCTCTAACAAGCACCCACAAGTTTGTTTAATTATCTCCATACTTTAGTCTATAAGATCGATTACTTCCTTCATAAGGAAAAAAAACAAAACGTGTGCTAATCTTTTTACGTTCTATTAATATTCAGTTTTATGAAACAATGAATAAGAACAATTTAGGGATAATAAATAAATGTAATATGAATCTTATAATTATAATCTCATTATAACTTTATTTGCAATGTATAATTATCCTATAGGCTTTATCATGCACATCTAAACATGTACAAGATAAATAATGTTTTTAAATAATTGTCACTAAACTACAACCAAACCGATTGGATGTAGGGTATAAACCAACAATCTCCATCTTGCACTAAGCTAATCGTTTAAGTATAATATACCATATCACCATATGACGATCATGCTACTATTGGGACAGTGGCTTAATGAGATAATTCTACAATATTCTATATTGTGAGAGCTTACTTAGATCTTACAACTTTGTTCTTAATTATCATCATAATTAAGAAAAATCACCTAAATACATCCTTTGATCTTTGATGAGACCTTAGCTCCTTTTACATGCCCATTGGCTCTAACGTTTCACAGTACATTAATGTCCTAAACAATGCAAGAAACTATATTAAGTTTACTAAAGAAAAAAATTATTGATCCAATTAATCATTTCCACTAAATGAAAATTGTATTATGGCTTAATTAGCAACCATTGCTACATAGAAATTTTCCAATCTTAAAATGATACTGTCTTAAGTAAACTAAACCTTAATTAGGATTTACTTCTAAAGTAAATATGCTTATCTTCTTGAACTTAAATATCAACTCATACATAAAATAATGGATATCTTTAATACTTCACATATATATGATACCTCAAATACTAAACATCTTTAGTACATTATCTATGTACTTGGACTTAAAATAGGTTAATAACTTCCAATCTATCTCTATAGATTTAATTACCAGAATTAAGTTGTTACCTTACCATATCCAACAAGAGTTTTTGTACAATTATACTTTCAACAATTGAAAATTAGAATTTTTTGTTCTCTTTGAGAAATATGTCTCCACATACTCTCATCAAAGAAGGCAACTACACTCCCGTTAACCTTCTTAGAGACATGATAAATTCATAATCATTTTCAAAACAAACTCTTTGAATTTATTATGAAAGTGAATCTTTTAATTCCTCGTAGTCTTTCAACCATACATCAAATGTATCAATAAAGGCACTAGTTCCAACTGCTATGAGATTTGAACTCTTCAGATTTCATCTTACTCCCACTGCTTATCTTGAGAACCATTGTCCTATAAGTATTCATTGAAACAAACAATTTATTTAATATGTCTAAAAGATTATATCCAACCTATTGGATTTCTCATAACCTTTTATTGCCTATTTTAGTTGTAAACTTAATGGATAATGCATACTTCAATCAAGCATCATATCCCTAAATCATTAACTTTGACTCTTTTAAAGACTTAGATTTCATATCTAATATGAAATCTCACTAATTGATTAATTGGAACTATAGGAGGTAAGTCATTGTACTAGGCATAGCTATAGAAAAAATAATATTGCGTCATACAATACATCATATTATTTTTCCTTCATACACAAATCCCTACTTTTATGAAATTACTTATGAAAGTATTCACTAGAGCATATCATTCCTTATAGATAACCAAAAATTTAAAACCTAGCAGAACGATCTTATCAAAGTGTTTTAACATTCTCAATGCTTAATTTCTACTTAGATTTAAACAATTTGAACTTTTCAAAATTTTAAATCAACATTTCATTTAATACGTATGACTATATCACATAAATTAATTAGTAATCTAATGAAATATAATTATTATATTTTTATTAATTGTTATTCCATCAAATATATCACATGTATAAATTTAACAATTTAATAATATCATTATCTTTTCACCAAAGGTTGATTTTGTTACTTTTCAACTTAATAAGTTTCATACGATTCATAATCAAAAGGATACACATATCCTTATATATAATTTTAGAATTCTCATTATGTTGATTTAACCATCATGACATAAAAGGATAATCTCATTTATCTAGCTTTGTATTCTTGTCATTTATGTTAAGCATAAGTTTCTTTTGATCTGACACATACAAACTATTTGTATAAAATTGGATCAACTACTTTTACTTAACAATCTATTTCTTATTATGCTTTGAACATTTTAATACTGTTGAATCTTAATTTAGTATCAAATACATATAAGTATGAACTAGAAATACATATTATCTCTATCATATCTCATATAGGCAAGAAAAGCCATGCAATCATTTTTCTTCTTTCGATACTATAACAAAATGTCTTTAATTGATGTCCATTTTTATGCTTTTAGTAAGCTAAATTAAGTAGAACAATTCCAGCAAGGTATCATAACTTTCAGCTCTACCTTATGCAATCTCTTGCATCTTATTATCATGGTGTTGACAAACATGTTACGTGTTGTCGTCAAAGTATATGAGACATTAGTCAACTCAAAATGCCAATACATTTTGTCATCTATATAATTTTGACATATCTTTAGAACTTTGTCACGGAATCCTGAATAGAGATTATAGCAAATTGCATAATGAACATAAAATTTTTCTTTTCTAACTTTAAGAACTTTACTTAAACATAACCTATGTCTAAGAAATTTTGTTTACTAACTTAGTATCACCTATACTAAACAAGGTAAATTCCATTCAAAATATAAATATAAATATAAGACAAAAGAAGTAATTAATAATATGTCAAGACTACCAAATGACACTAGGACTTTAATCATGTTTTTGGTTGCTTCCACTATTTTATTCTAAATAATAACCCTCACAACTATTCGGAAAGATTACTCTAATCCTTCTAGTGGGCTAGTATCCCATACAAATTTAGTTGATCTTTAGTTTGCCAACAAACCAACTAAACTTAAATTAGGTGGATAACAATTTTATCATTCACATCTTATATGATTCCTAGATTCGTTAGGTGACAATTCTTGCCAAAATATATCTTGTATGTTATTCCTAACTCTGCCTCTAAATGCAAGTGATCATGAGTTTACTCATCCAAATAACACAAATTTAGTTTAGTAGCACCCATTATCTTATGACTAAACGTATTCGAGTAAAAGTAGCCTTGAGTTTGCTCAACAGTCCTAACAATATATAGATAAAACTTTGGTTTATTCTTATAATAATAGAAGACAACAACCACGTTCTCAAAATATACTTAATATTTTAACAAGAGATTTATTTTCATTCATCTCATCAAACACAAGCTTGCATATAAAATATTACTCACACGAAACATAAAATATATGTTATATATATATATATATATATTTGATTCTAGTTATTGATCTTCATAATCTAAAATAATATTTTCAACTATTTGGAAAAATTATTAAATTAGATTAAACTCATTAATTTCTTACCATATGTTTGATTGGAGGTTTATTAATAGAATGGAATAGAATGGAATGAGATGAAAGAGGAAGGTTTCATATTATATCTCATTCCATCCTAAACAGTAAAAATGAGAAAGGAGGTTTAGGATGGAATGTAAAATGATAAACAACTTTTCATTATATTACATTATAAATTCTTCTTCCAATCAGCATTTCACTATATTACATTATGAACTCTTCCTTCCCTTCCTAATAACAATTTTCTAATATTACTTCTATTTACATTCCATTCCATTATAAACCGTTTCATTAAAAACCTTATGTCCAAGTTGACATAGTCTAAATGAATTAAATTCATATTCCAAATAGAAATTTGATTTGATTTGAAAATATTTTTCAAATCCAAATGGAAACTATTTCTAATTATCATGATTCCTTAAGATTTAATTTAAAAAAAATTCCAATAAATTATTTTTCTTATTTATTATAATTTAGAAAAACTCATTTTTTCATAATTATATAAGTAACATGTTTGTAATCCAATTAGAAAATTATTTCTAATCTCATTAGAAATTACTTGTCTATAATTAGAAAACTATTTTCTAATATTAAAAAGAAACTACTTTCAAAATTAAATAAAAATTCAAAATTAAATAAAAACTTTTATGTTTAATTTAGAAATTCCTTTATTTTATTTAGAGATTGATTTATTAATTAATTAGAAATAAGTTAGAAAACTAATTTTCAAAATATTAAAGAAAGCATTTTTTAATTAATAAATGAAAACATTTTTTGAAATTTAACCAAGAAAGATACTTTTTGTAAAAAAAATAAGAAAGTTATTATTCATAAATAAACAAACAATTTCTAAATAAATTGAATAATAATTCTTTAAATAAATAAAATTATAGATTTAATTTATTTCAATTATATTGAAATAAATAAATTTAATTAAGAAACGCTTACTTAAGAAACAATTTTCTTAATTTAAGAAGTCTAATTAATTAATTAATTCCAACCTAATTGAAACTAATTAACTCTAATTTTAAAAACTAAACTTGATATAAATTACAATAACCTTGTTGCCAAACAAGTCATATTCCATGTTAAGAATACCTTATTCCTAACACAGAATAAGTATTACTTACGTTCAAACACTTCATATGTTAGTTAAGTTGCCAAACACCCCATATCATAAATATATTTCCAAACAGCCCTCTTCATCAAGTTAAGAAACCCTAAAATCAAAATTTGGAGAAAAAAAAAACCCTAGCTACAATCTGCCGCTGCTGCGGCCACCTCCAAGGACTGACGTCGCCTTGTGCCATCATCTCCAGTCGTCGCAGCCGCTAGTTATTTTGCCGTCGACAGTTCCTCGATTCACTTGTCCAGCAACATTCATTCAAAATATTTCCTATGGAAGGGCTTTCTATGACTCCTTGTTTTCATAATCCCTTAACATGCGACGAGGATGCTATAATTTTATCATAGAAATTTTCCAGATTTTAGGTTTTGGGTTTTAGTAGTTTAATACGAGCTTTTCATGTGTTGTTTAATATATTGTTTAACTTTTAAATTTAAACAATTATTAATCACATTGACAATTTAAGTCTAAATCGAATTAGATTTATGGTTTTACGAAATTTCAATCTAAACCTTTTAGATTATAATCAATCATATCTAAATCTCATTTTTAGGGTTTTAACTTCAATTCCAAAATTTAGGATCCATAACAATAAAATAATTTAATCAAATTATAAAATTAAAATTTGATTCTAATACCACTATTAAAAAATTGGGACGGGATTCAATCCGATCGTAGTAGAATAATTATGATTTTTTTTATTTTTTGATTTTCAAAAAATCAAAATCACTTTAATTATATAAAATGATTAACACATAAATCATAATAAAACATTAATCTTAATTCGTACCTTATTCCAAAACTTGATTATATTCTTGTCATATCCCTAGAACCGTTTTCGAACCTGATCTATCTAAACTATTGTAGTTACTCAAATGTCCGACTTTTAACGGTATACACAGAACTAGTAGAGATAACTTTTTAACTCTTACAAAGAGGGTTAAGCAAGAAGCGCTAGCTTTATTAGAACTTAAGCCTATTTATAACAAATTTCGGACATTTTAGTAAATTACTTGAAATTAAATTCTAATTTTAATTAAATTTTAAATTCCAATTAAATATAAATTATGTCCAAATAAGCTCCAAAATCTTATATTGATCGTTATTTATTAAATATCTCATATTTAATCATAAAATTTCTCAAACTTTACAATCAAGTCCAACTTGATTAAAATATCTTTGCTCTCTTAAACTCATTCTTTATGTGAGACCCATTAGGTTCTCAAATATTTTGGCAATGATTATAAATTATAATTCTAATTCATAATTTGAATTAGATAAATTAAAACTCCTTTTAATTTTTCTTTAATTCTCTAATTAAACAATTTATAATTATAGATCAAGATTAGCATCTAGAAAAACATCATGGAGCACCCAAATATTTAGGAATGTCAAAGTGATTTAGACTAACTTTTTGGTGCATGATTGTTTTGTATAATTCAATTATTTCATTATACAATGTTCTAATTAGACATAAAGCATATAATTAATGTCTACTCTATTTTGAGTCCAATTATATTAGTTCTTCTCCATTAGCTATTGACTTAATCAATGACATTTGTAAACTATTTATAAAATTTCGTTCTAACTTAGCCAAGGATTTCTCAAATCAATACTAATCGGAAACAATAAAACATTCTCCACAATTACTTTAGGGTAATGAATCATATCTTGATCACTCAACTATCTCCATATAGTTTATACTACTTCCAATGATTGCTGACTGAACTACGCATAATTAGAATAGGTCATAAGTAGTATCGAAACATAGCAATTCTTATACAAGATAACTTTGGAGACCTCAAGTCAAATGATCATTTATACAATTATCAAAATAAGAATTTTGATATACATATAAGTAATGATCTAAATGGATTTCTCGTATCAGGTTAGTTTAATGAACTTGTTCTCTAATAAGTTTCCACACATTTGTTTAAGTATCTCTGTATTTTAGTCTATGAGATCAACTACTTACTTCATAAGGAAAAACATAACGTATGCTATTCTTTTTACATTTTATTAATATCTACTATTAATAGGAATGGAAATCAAATTAAAGGAAAAAGAAGAGACAAAAACTTTTGTAACTAGAAAAATGGAGGATCCTCTAAGACAAGGTAAATAAGAGTTTACAATCTCACAAAGTTGCTCTAGATTTCATCAAATATAAAATCAAAGTAAAAGCCTCAGTGATACAATTGTTTGCTTTAGGTGAAAGCTTATGGATTCATTCTTTAATTTTTCAATCAAAATTTAAATAAATCTCTTACATTTTTAAGTTCATAAATTAATTATATTTTTAAAGATAGAATTTAATAATAACATATATAGTTAAGAGCTTATATAAAAATTTATGTATATTATAAAAATTAAGGTGAATTATTATTATTTAATATATTTAAGAATATATTACTTTTTATAATTAATTTGTGAATATGTTAATTATATAATGTTAAGAGACTTATTTGTTAACAATTAAAAATGTTAAAGGATTATTAATTACTTTTATTATTATTTGCTTTTACTTGTGAGATATGCTTTGATCTTTATAATGGTTTAATTCAGTTTATGATCCAATCTAAAATATTGGGTGCTACAACTTGAATAGAATATCAAAAATTAGAGAATTAAGTCATAAAGGTTAGGCTGGCGTCAAATGGACTAGGAGGACAATCATTGCCTTAGACAAGCATTGCCTTACCATGACTTTAGGAGCTTTAGAAATCAGAGAAGAATTGACATCAATACGGGATATAGGACTAACTTCAAATTCATACAAGTTAGAGGCAATTGAAAAGTCAAAACTATACTGACATCGATGTTAAGAGTGTGTCAAGCGCTAGATTTATGATACAAAATTTGAGGATGAGAAAAAATATATATTTTCACCTAACATAGGAATCTTATATGTAATCATAAACCATAAGTGCCTCGATTAGGGTTTTATATAGGGTGGTTGTGATATTCTTAACTTTATCATTTTCTCTTAGTAATAAAAAATATATCTCCTTGTTTATGGACATAGCTCATATTAATTGAATCACATAAATTTTATAGTTTTTGTTTTGTTTATTTTTCCTCCCTTTTGTGTTTACACGAGAATTGGTATCAAAGCCTAAGGTTTCTTTATAAATCTAAACTTTATTTCTAGGGTGTCTGTCTACAAATTCAATATTACAAAATTTAAACAACAACAACAACACTCAGCAGAAATTCTGATAACACGCGGGATCTAGGAAGATCCAATAGTACATAGCCTTACCCCTAACTAGTAGAGAGGCTATTTTTAAATGGCCCATATGAAGAAGAAGAAGAAGAAGAAGAAGAAGAAGAAGATAATAATAATAATAAAAAAAAAAGCATTGCTAGAAGTAGTAGAAAAAATTCTAGAGAGTTTGGAGGCATAAAAGGCAGAAGAGATTCTATTAAAAGTGCACAATGCTATATGTTAAGTTTAAGAGAAGAAGTTTTAAGAGATGTGGTTGATAAAACAACTATTGCATCATTATTGAAACAACTTGAAAGTAAGTATCAGAAATAATCCCTAATGAATCATTTTTATCAAAAGCAATGTTTGTATACCTTAAGGATGATAGAAAGTACATAAGTAAAATATCAATTTGATAATTTTAATAAGATCATCTTATATTTACAAGGTATTGGAGTTAAAATTAAAGATGAGTATCAAGTAATAATCCTTTTGTTTTCTTTTCCTAATTTATATAAAAACTTTATTGATACTATAATTTATAGTAGAGTATTGCTATTAGTAATGTGAAGGATGACATGCAGTCCAATGAATTGGAGAAAAAGGTCTCTAACATATATGTAGATGGATAGAAAGTTGGGTATGTTTATTAGTAAAGGTAGGAACAAGGAAAAAGATACAAGAAAAAGGAGTAAGTCATGATCTAACTTGAATCCTATAGTTGTTTGATATTTTTACTATAAAGAAAAAAAGGAACTTTAGAAATGACTGTCTAGAGAAGAAGATGGGAAATAAGAAAAATGAAAAAAAAACATATAGTGCAGGAGAGTTTCATTGAAGGGGATGAAAAAGGTAGTAATGTTTTAATTATTAGTAATTATGATTGTGCAAATAGTGAATCATAGACAATGGTGCATCTTAACTTATTAACTTTTAATAAGGATTATTTTTTTCTTTTAAAGGATGGAATGGTATTATCAAATTGAAAGATGATGGAGATTGTGCCATCAAAGTTAGTAGTTCAATGTCGATCTAAATGCATGATGGATTGTTAAATCATTAGATATCTTGAATGCTCTTAAGCTTCAAAAGAATCTAATTTCTGTGGGCACTCTTGATAGTTAAACATATAAGTTTTATCATGGTGATAGGTAGCTTAAAGTGTGAAAGGATGTCATAACTATGATGAAAAGAAGATTAGGGGCGAAAAACAAAAATCAACGGTTGTATCTCAATCTTCATGGCAAAATGATGATAGTATAAAGTTATAGTAACACATATTAGGCCATATGAGTAACGACTTAAAATATTGAGTATGAAAAGATTGTTGGATGGAGTTGTAATTGGAAAGGTGGAATTATTTGTCTTATGTTTTTGGCAAATAGTGCAGGGTTAAATTCAATTCTAGTATGCACACTTCCACTAGCATTCTTGATTATATTAATTTAGATTTATAGGATCCTACTTTGGTTTATTCCTATAGAGGATTCAGTTACTTTTTTACTTTCATTAATAATTATTTTAAAAAAGCTTAGGTGTATTTTCTGAAATCAAAGGATGAATTATTTAGAAAGTTCAAGGAGTGGAAGGCTACGGTTGGAAAACATACATAAAATAGGTCAAGGCACTTAAGAACATATAATGGATTAGAATTTTATAATAAAGCAATTGATGATTTATATAAGAAGGAAGGTATAGTGAAGCATTGTATTGTATGTCATATACCATAGTAAAATGGATTTGCAGAATAGACGAACCAAAAAATCATATAACATGCTAGATGTATGTGATTAAATGATGGACTTAACAATTTTGAGTTGAGATAATTAGCACTACTACTTATCTAGTGAGTAGATCTCCATCTACTGCAATGGATTTTGACTCTTGAAGAGGTATGCTACATTATTTCCTTTGATTATTATGGTCTACAATATATTTGTTTGCCTTATTTATGCTCATGTTAGTGATGGTAAATTAGAGGCCAGGGTAATGAGTACATATTTCTAAAGTATGCTGCTAGAGTTAAAAGGTATAAATTATATTTTACTGAAAATGATATAACTCAAAAATTATTGTTTGAGAAGATGTTACTTTTGTTGAATCTACTAGGTTTATCCAGAGAGTGGAGCTTGATGATCTTGCAAGTAAAAACGATCAGGTTACTAATCAAAAGGTTGAGTTTTAAATTAAAACTCTAAGTAGGATAGTACCAAATTAGTCCATGGATGTGCGTGACAAACAACCATAAAGTATAGCAACAAGGAGTATATCGAGAGAAATCAGAAAACCTGTAAGGAACATGTTAAATGTGCTTTGGCAATAGCTGAGCATATAGATTATAAAGAACTAAAAACTTATAAAAAGGCAGCGGCTAGTAAAGAAGCATTAGAATGGTTGATTGCCATAAATGAGAAGATGCATTCTTTGTACAAAAATGAGACATAAGAACTTGTACACTTACCAAAGGGTGTAAAGTTAGTAGGATGTAAATAAGTATTTAAGAAAGAAAGATGGTATTTATAGAGTTGAGCTAACTATGTTCAGGGCACAACTAATGGCACATGGTTTTTCATAGAAGGAGGGAATTGATTACCATGAGATGTTCTCGCTAAATGTAAATCATATGACCATACGAGTTTTTTAAACTATGGTAATCCACTTGATATGAAGTTGGAGCAACTTGATGTGAAGAGTATAATTTCTGCACAGTAGTCTAAAAGAATATATTTATGTTACACTTAGAGGGTTTTCTTGACTTTAAGAAGAAGGACCGTGTGTATTTGTTGAAGAAATTCTTATATAGATTAAAACAATCATCAGAAACAGTGGTATAAGAAGTGTGATGCATTTGTACTTTCTTATGATTTTATTCATAATTAGTTTGATAATTTTGTTTACTTTAGGAAGGTGTCTAATGATTCATTTATTTATCTATTTTTCTATACATTGATGACTTATTAATTCTAGTTAATAATAAGGCTGAAATTAACAATATAGAGACTTTTATTGAATAATGAATTTATGATGAAGGATTTGGTTGCAAATGAAAAAAAAAATAGGCGTAGGTAGTTGGAGGGGTAAAAGAGCAGGCTTATTTTACTTGTAATAAAAGTACATAAAAAAGGCTACAACCATTTCAAATAAATCAATCAAAGTTAGTTTGCACTCTTTTGTTACCATATATTAAACTTCATACTGATGCATTACTTAGTTCAGATGTAGAGAAAGATTATATGAAGCAAATTCCTTAGTCAAGTGTAGTTAGGAATTTAATGTATTCCATAATATATACAAATCCATATTTAGGACAAGTTGTTAGCATAGAAAGCATGTTTATGAGTGAATTTGGAATAGCTCACTAGGAAACTAAGTAGATTATGTGATACTTGAAAGGTATGAGTGATATTTATTTGGTTTATGATTTTGGTGATCCAACTAGTGATATTGTTGGTCATACTAATTCTAATTATGGTGGAGATCTCTTGAGAATGAGATCTGTAATATGTTATATCTTTACCCTCTTTAGATGTGCAATCAATTAGAAAGTAACATTTCAATCTACAATTGCTTTGTCTACAACAGAAGTAAAATACATGTCATTCACAAAAGGGGTTAAAGAAGGTATATGGTTACAATGTTTTTGTTAATTGTTTAGGTGTAGATGTACAAAACTCTGTCATATACTGTGATCGTCAGAGTGCATTGAATGTAGCCAAAATCCTATCTATAATAAGAGATCCAAGAATATTAATGTCATATTGAACTTTATTCAAGATATTGTTAAGGATAAGGTATTTTCCATATATAAGATAGGTATAATTGATAAAGCAAGAAGTATGTTGACAAAGTCGCCAACTATAAAACTCGCATAGCTTAAATCCATTAAAGGTATGGATGGAAGGGAGTGATTCTTAGTTTGAAATTAGATAATTCAAGTAAAGGTGGGAAATTGTGAGATATGTCATGAATTTTACAATGGCCTAACTTGGTTTAAAACCCAATCTAAAATTTTAGATGGTATGACCTAAATGGGATGTCAAAAATTAGAGAATTAAGTAACAAAAGCTAGATTGGCTCTAAACAGGCTAAGAGAACATGCTTTAGCTTAATAGAGCTTCAAGAGCTTAAGGAATTAGAGAAGAACTGACATTAGATGCATACGAGTCAGAAGCGATTGAGAAATCAAAATTATACTAGCTCCATGTTAAGAGTGTGTCATGCATCAAACTCATGACACAAAATTTGACATGCAAAAGTATAGAAAGGTGTATGGCTGCATGGTTTTGCTAATAATTTAGGTGTCGATCTGCAAAACTGTCATTTACTATGATGGTCAGAGTGCATTGAGTTTGGCTAAAAATCATGTCTATCATAAAAATCAAAGCAGACTAATGTCAAGTTGAGCTTCATCTGAGATATTATTGAGGATAAGGTATTTTACAAAAGATAACTATAACTAATAACGTAGTCTATATGTTGATAAAATCGTTATTTACAAAAAAGTTCAAGCATAGCTTGGACTTGGTGGATATCTGCACAGCTTGAAGCCCTTAAGGGCATGCATGATAGGGAGTGATTTTTGGTGTTGTGTTGGAAAATTAAAGTAAAGGTGAAATTTTGTTATATATGCCTTAAATTTCATAGTGGCACGACTTAGTTTATGATCTGAAATTTTGGGTGCTACAATCTAAATAGAATCTTAAATATCAAGAAGTAGATAACAAAGGCTAGACCTAGGGGTGAGCATTATTCGGGTAATAAAATGCTAAAATACAAGTAAATCGGATCGGGCCGGGTATTACCCGAATTGTTTTCGGTTTGGGACGGGTAACTCCGAAAAAAATTCGGGTTACTCGATTATCCGAATTAGGTTTAAAAGAATTATGAAAATACATTTCGTTATTTTTCTTGTAGAATTAACAGATTAATTATGCTAGT
>JANKOD010000006.1:6110463-6127079 GCA_026284645.1 Erythroxylum acuminatum | reverse complement strand
TGAGATGGTCATAGATTAGCTGTTTATAAGTAGATAATGTATGTGAGAATTGCATGATTGGATCCTTACTTCTTACAGCCAATTAAGCAGGTTCAAGGATTAATCAGACAAACGAATAGGTCATGCCAGATTTTCAGTAGAATATAGAAAAGTTAGGCTTACTTCGGGTTTTGGTGGCATTAAGCCTACCCATTCCCTAGTGCCAACACGGCCCAAAAGGTGGGTCGTGTCACAGATGCTCTTTGATTGAATCATTTAAACCATCTTTAAACAGATGACACCAAAACTCCTCAGTAAGTACGAGTTCAGGTGCATACTTGCTGAGTCGATTAAACTCTCTTTCATACTCAGCAACAGACAGGTTTCTCTACTTCAGGTTCAAGACCTGATTCCATTTCTCCTTTCTGTAGGCTTCGGTCACATATTTGGCTTTAAATTCTTGGGAAAAGAAATCCCAAGCCAGAAGCTCGGGTAACTGAGGATTCTTCAAAACAAACTTCCACCACTCATAGGCTGCTCTCTGAATAAAAGACACAACACAGTGTACCATCTGATCTGGTGGACAACTAATCTCATTTAGCATCTTGTTCACCTTCTCCAACTAGAATTTCTCCCTTTCAGACTCCTCTAGAGATGTTCCAGTAAATTCCTCAGCTCCATACTTTCGCAACTGATCAATTGGAGCTTTGGGTGAGCTTATATGATGTAATAACGTCATCATGTCTTGTGACAACTTAACCAAAGCCTTCCCATAAGCTGGAGGTGGAGGAGGTGGCGCTTAAGCTTCACCTTGATTGATCCCAGAGGGTCCTGATATAGATGGATGAGATCGCGCAAGATTATTACTCTCCATAATCTCGTCAACGGCTTCATGAGATCTTTCCATGCTCAAACCTAAAAACAAAACGTGGGACAAACCGCATTAGGCCAAACACAACTCTTATATTCAAGTACAAGCAATATTTAAGTGCTAGTTAAACCAGAATCGCCTAAACCATGCTCTGATACCAAATGATATAACACCCACATACTCCCTGGGAGGATATATAGATGCCATATAAAATAGTACTGAAACAAACTAAAACACGCTAAAGCATTTCTAGAAACTCAAGTAACCTACATTTCATTCCATAGGTTTGGCATATTCTAAATATAACATTCACATGGTACTTATCATATACAACCTTAAATCCAAATCTAACCTGCATTAAGGTTATTACAAACCATCAAAGAAAATACAAATTCCAATAGGTCTCATTACATTAAATACAACTTCAAAACAAACTGAACATTTCCAAAATAAAACACAATCTCCTTGGCCACTGTGGTTGTCTTTGTCCCAGTCTTTAAACTTCTTATCAGAATCTACACGGAACCAAAACCATCGTGCTAAGCATAAAGCGTAGTGGGGAAATAACCAAACAAGATATAATTTGGCGACTGTGTCTAACAATCGTCTAACAATCACATATACAAAATCAAATCACATCTTAAGCAATCTTTAATTGTTCGTATTAAAGTGCAATCCAAACAATATGTATCTCAAAATGAAATATAACATATCAAAACAGGATATATTTTCTTCAGAGCAAAACTTACAATTATCATAACAAAATACCATAATATCATAACAGAACTTTAAAGTACCAAAACAGAACTTGATTGTATCAAAACAGTATCTGATTATATCAGAACAAAACTTAATTATTTCAGAACAGAGCTTGATTATATCAGAACTAAGCATGTAACAGAATACAAAACAACTTAGCCTACTAACAGAAGTGGGTAACGGGACCAGAACAGAAGATACCCATGTTTGGTATATGAAACAAAAGAGACTTAAGTCTCTGAAACAGAAGACACAGAAGTGTCTAAAATCAGAAGACACCGGAATGTCTGGCATAGAAGACATTGAAGTTTCTAGTTACAGAAGACACCTTAGAGTCTGGTTATAGGAGCAGCTGCAAACACTTCTAAGTATGCCTATTTACCCATGACTAAATTAAATTTTACTCAATTAATCTAACCTCAATTTAAGTTCATTTCACACCTTAAACAAGTCTAATTAAGTCCCAATGTACTAAATAAAATGACCTAAACTTATATAGTTCAACAAATGCACAAAACTAAAATTTTCACCTTCCTAACCATTTCCCACAACCATGGGAATATGCTTTATAAATCCCACAATCGTGGGATGAGTGAACCGAAGGTTCACTCACCCACGACCTTCAGTTTGTTTCCAAAACTTAATTTCTACACTTCCATTTGACACACCTTCATCAAAGTCCATCAATTTCACTTCAATTCAACCTTATTCATGCTTCAATACCTCATCAAATTCATGTCCAAACCAATTCAAAAATCATTCATGAAGCATCTCACAATCCGTGATCTTCAGATATCAACATCCAAAACAAAAGCTATCAAACAAGTATCATGTTCCATACCTCAATTCATCATCAATTTAATACATATTCTATCTAATTCAAACATCAAATAATTCATATTATAGTATGCAGTCAAGTTTAGCATTCACTTACCTTCTTAACTTCAAATTACTACTCCAAAGAACAGGCCAATCAAACCCTTCATGCAACCAACATAAATCTAAGATCAAGGTGCAAATATTAGCACCAAGAAGATAACATAGAAGATACTACTTCCTTGATGCAATATTTAGCTAAGAATTTAGAGTGGTAATGCACGGATTTGTAGAAAAATTTTAGATCTGAAGGAGAGGGATAGTTTTAGTGGTGATTGAACAATAAGAGAAAGAATAACCAGTAGAAACACTTTTGCCTTAGCTGGACTCATTTGATGCTAGGTTTCACTCCCACCATAAAGCATATGTCTCCTTTGCATGTATCACATATGTCCTGCATTTAAGCTACCAATTGTCACACTTCCATTAAGCCATTTTTCAATTAATGAATGCTGCCAAATGCGACAATTCAATCAAGTCACTTTTCACTTAACCAATGTTGCCAAATGTCAACGCATTAGCTATGCCAAATGTCACTAACTCATAGGCTTAGTCATTCTAATTTTTCATGTACCAACTTGACAATTTTCCTAGTCCAAATGTACATTTTAATACCTCAATTCTCTAATGGTATCAATTAATTCCAAATCACTAAATATAATACATTAAACCAAAATTCAAGTAATGTAATTCTTAATCATATCATAATTTTTAATACCTATCATACATGTACTTTCATGAACATGTAACATTCCTACTAAGGTACAATTTGGGGCCTTACAAAGCAACTAACTTATCCTCAGTCTGAACAGTTTCTTCAAAAGTAGCAACTAACTGTGAATCTGGACAATTTCTTGTTTTTCCTTCATTACGTCTTTGTACTTGTACTTGACTTTTTCTAACCCAAGAGTGCTTTGATACTATGGATTTTTACTGTTGGAAATTTAACGTAGATTGTATGGTTTTTCGTTTTTAACCCCTTTGAAACATTATTTGTAGTAACTTGTAACATTTTGGTCTTATATGTTCAATAACCCCGTAAAAATGACTTGTAGGTATAAACCTCCGATTCTTCCTTGAGGTTTTTTCTTGGACTAATCTGGTTGCATTATTTTTCCCATCATTCACCTTTGTAGCTAATGCCTTGAAGATCCCCTTTAATCTTATTGATTTCCAGCAATTGTTCTAATTTTCTGTACCTCCATTTAGCATTCTTATTCCTTTTTTTGTACTGACCAACTTTAATTTTCTTTCAACAAGCTCATCTAATGTGGACAATAACTTCTTCTCTAAATCTTGAATGATGTTCTTCATGAAGAGGTTTTCCTTTTTTAGCTTTGCATTTTTCTTGCATGTTTGCACACCTATTTTCCATACATTAATTTATAGACTTCATAGATATCCTCCTTTTTATCATCTAAACCACTGTCATCACTGTCATAATCTAAGATTGAGCTTTGAGTTGATTCGTCTGCGTTTTCCAAAAATTTTCTGATTTACTCACGTTTTCGTCATCAGTTACTTCCTTTTTGGTTACTGTTGAGCAAACAACTAGACATTTGTTGTGTAAGATAGCTAACGCAACACTATTCACAACTTCTTTACTTGCATATTCACTTTCGGATTCATTCTCACTCCAAATGCTCGTATATGATTTCCCTTTTCTCTTCTTTAAGGTGCTAGCACATTCCGTTTCCACATGTCTGAAGCCTTGACACTCATGACATTAAATTTTCTTCACTTTTCTTTCACCCTTTTTAGTTTTCCCTTGTTGTTTGAAATTACTATTTGATGAGCTGCCACTATTTTGCCTAAAATCGGATCTACCATCCTTCACTTTCTTTAACCACTTACTGAAATATCTTGTTAATAAATCCATATCCTCATTCTCATCGAGTTCATTTTTGAAGTCATTCATAGCTTTACCAATATCAGCTTGCAATGCCAATCCTGCGTTCCTCTCTTGTTTGCCCCTTAACAAATTTATCTCAAAATTGTTAAGAATTCCAATTACCTTATCCAATGACAATTCATTGATATCACCAGCTTCCTCGATTGTTGCAATTTTTGGTATGAACCCCGGAGATAACAATCTCAATGTCTTCTTAACTGGTTTCAATTTAGAGTACTTCTTCTCGAGTTGATGTGCTTGGTTTGCTATGTTATGCAATCTCTTATTGAAGTCTCCAATAGTTTCATTTTCTTCCATCCTCAACTCTTTAAATGCCACAGCTAACATCTGAAGTTTCAAAGCTATCACAAATTTCGATCACGCTTCTTTTCCTAATTCACAGGCTGATATCATAACAAAGCAACCTTCATCAATTGCACTGAAGATAATGTGTAAGGCTTGAGAATTTCCAAGCGCTCTCTCTTCTTCAGCCCTTGTTCACTTAGATGCATCTTTAAGTACTACTTCTCCCTTTTCATCAGTCGTCATTGGATATGTCCAGCCATTTAAAATCGAGTTCCATGCTTTTGTTCCTTGTGCTTGAATGAATACTCTCATCCATGATTTTCATGTAGGATAATTTGAGCCATCTAACATTGGTGGGCTGATGATTGATGCCCCTTCTCTTATAGCCATAATTATGAAATACGAATCTGCACTAACTTGACATACCAATTTCTGATTTGGTGACCTGCTCTGATATCAATTGGAAATTCGAAGGGGTGTAGTAGTTTTTATAAAAGCTTTGATTTACCACAGTCGTTTCTAGCATAATCAAAAACTAGAAAAAATAAAGACGCAAATATAAATCAACACCCAAATTTGGTAACGTAGTTTGACACACCTTGTTTACGTCAGCGAGGCCCTCACCCAACTGAATACTTTCATTAACAACAATAGTTTTATACAAGGCTTTACTAAGCCGACACACTCCTTGACACTATCCCTTGTCCTCACTACCCGTGAAAGTAATTCACATTCAATAATACGACCATCTCGTGCGAATCTTAACAAAGGATTTTCTCAACAATGATTGATAATAAGAATGATAATAAAACAACTCCAGTGATTGAAACAATAAAGACATAAGCAAAGACAACATTTGAGATAAAAAGCAACTCCCCTAGATGTGTTGCTTCATCAATGAAAGAATGAAAAGTTGTTCATCAAGAAGTTTGCTGTGAACCTTCAATATAGTCACTGAAACATCCCACACATAGCAGCCACAAAAACGTCCCAAATCAATAAAAGTTTCATCAACGAAATTTTAACCCAATAAAGTTGCAATAACTACGACAACTGCTGAAGTTTTTCACACAATACCAACAATAAAGATAGTAACTGCAAAGTCACGAAAACTTTTGGAATTTTCACACACTAACACCAAAAATGACAGTCACAAAATTAACACTCCATTGACAATTAACAACCCAATAAAATCATGCAAACACTATTAAAAAACCAGCTGCCAAAATCAACACCATCAATGATTACGCTACCTACTATTATCATTGAAGAGAGATGAAGAATACCCAGCTAAAGGTCACACACAAAGATCAACTCTGCAGCCCTCACACAATCAGCCCATGGTGCATTGTGTTCCAAAAATAAATACAGCTGAAAACACTCAATAATCACGATAGAACCAAGGAAGACTCCAACCAAAGACACATAAGCCTAGTCACGTGATTCACCTAAAATTGCGGCTCCAACAATTCAGCCCCTAAAAAATACACTCATTACAAGAAAACCAGTTGCTTGAATTTCTCTCAATTTCAGTCAACAACTAGAAAGAATGCAAGCCATCAACGATTTTTTCTGCTCACTAAAGACACGCAAGATCCACACCCAACACAGCAGCAATAATCACTCACATAGGCGAAAAACAAAACGCAGTTGAAGACCCTTCAGCCTTGGTAACGTAATACAGTAGAGAAGTCCTTTTAGTCCTATTGACACGTGATGCAAAAAGTAGGCCTAACAAAATAGAGTTCTATTATAATTAGGAGACTTTATAGGATAAAATTATATCTTTCATACAGTCTTTTATCATATATTATCCAATTTCAGCTTCCAAGTCCAGCTATAATCAACCAATCAAATCCACAATATTCTATCTCATCTTGATTAGAATTTGAAGCTAATTAACATTATCTTGAAAGTCCAATTACCAAATAATGTCAGAACTAAAAATAAGATATATAACATATATCTTAACATATTTTTTTGAAAATGAAAGAAAGAAAGGCATTTAATTAACTAATGATTATGTGGCCCTATTCCTTATATGACCCTAATCCCTGAGGGGAGGGAACGCCAAAAGGTTTGCAATAAAAGAAAGTTACCACTCACTTGTTAACTTAAAAGAATCATTGACGAAAGTATAAATAGATACGCTAAAACTCCTTAATTCACCAAATAAATTTACATGCTTCACCGTTAAAACGATTATATATATTTCATTATTATAAACCGAATTGCGCAAGTTGAGAGAAAGACAACTTTACTACATATCCAAAATTTCGTTAACATAAAAATGGAGAAAGAAAAAAAGAAGAGGTTTAAGAAGTTTAATTTGGATGCAATTGGACCACAATCGGAGGTTGTGCTCGCAAAGCACAAGATGGGACAAGGAGAATGAAAGGACTGTTACTTTTGTCAAAAAAATTCAGTCTCCAATGCTTCTCCCGTATCTCCACACTGGTTTCTCCAATTGAATCCTTTGTTTGTTTGGAATAATATATAATTCTACCATATAAGTCCAGCAAGCGTGCTTTCCAATAATGTTTAACGTTAGCCTTCTACCACCTGCTTCTATGTATATATCCACTCACACTAACTTACGAAGGATTGATAGAGTTTAATAGTGCCATAAACCGCAACCACCCTTAGCCAATAAAAGGACCTTTATGTTGAGCAAATTACAGACTGGGTTTAATGCAGTGGACGGGACCATGGTACTGCTAGGGTTTTAACTATGTGTAACGTGTTGAAGGCAGGGCCTCTCACTGTTTTTCAAGAGTGTTTATGTTTCTTTAGATCGATGCACCGCACGTGCAGCTCTAAAGTACATAAAAGGGCAATTATAGATGGAGGTCTAAAAAAAAGGAATTTTGAATGACATTATAATGTTTAATATTATCAATTTATTAGTAAGAGTTTTTCTTTTTGTCTCAGCTATTTTTCTATCTTATATACACATCATCTTTATCATTGTAACATTTTTCTTTTTAATTTTCTCTTTTTAAATTTTAAAAAACATTTTTGCTTGCTCTCTCGTATTCTCCCTTTTTTTACGAATGTTTTCGTCTTTGTTTTCTCTCCTTTTCTTCTTCTCTTTTGATTTCTCTCTTCTTCTTTTTGTCTCTCTTTATCATTCCTCTCCCTCTTCCTCTTTTCTTCATATATCTCGTCTGCATGCTATTATATGTTTAAAAGTAATGTAGCTGTTATAGTTAAGTGAAACAATTACTCAACAGTTACCTAAATAGATTGAGGTAACTAGGTTAGTAAAGTGAGACAACTTACCTGACGGTGAAGTGATAAAAATGTTATAATTAAGTTGGAAAATTGTACTTTCAATATGAAATAATTATCCCAATAGAATGTGACAACTCACTTTGATCGCAAATGCACAAAAATGTTATAACTAATCTAATGAAATAGCACGACTATGCCTTCAAGGTGAGGTAATTGCCCTTGTGAATTGAGGGAACTAGTCTAAGTACATGAAATAAATATGCCTTCGAAATAAGGCAACTACTTTAGTAAGATGAGATAACTTATCTAAAATGCTTATTCCTAAAAGTGATGCAACGTTAGGTGAGACAATTATTTTAGTAAAGTGAGTTAACTATTTTATTGGAGTAAGGATAGGCCAAAAAAATGTCAATGCCTAGTCAAACTTAAATCTAATAGAAAACAAAACTTGATTTGACTAAGTTTCAAGCTAGATTCAGGTTTAGTAAAAAATTAGACAAATTACAAAAAAATCCTAAACTTACTTTAATTTATAATACTAGACTGAATTTTAAAAGTGACATTAACATGCTCAAATTTTCAATTTTTTGTGAAAATAATTTGATATTAAGTTTCTTGTTAACATCACCAATCTGACTCGTCATGTCAGATTTTTTATACTTACCAAGTGGTTGCCACATGTCTACTATTTTCAATTAATTATTAATTTTAAAACATTAAACCTAATTTCGTTTCTTTCTCATAACCCATTTTCTTCTATTTTTGATTGTTTTTGAAATTTTTGGGTACATTTTTTGCTTCCTTCCTCATCGATTGTAGAAGCCTTTGAGGAGAAAGTTACGTTTATGCGGTCAACCTAGGGATGACCCTTGGTCTACTACATGGTCACTAATGGCGGAGATTGATTCAACCTCACCACTCGTGTCGCCAAACCATTTAATCGACTTCACATCACTAATGTTAGCCTTGGTGTTAATAGGTTCTAGGTCATTCGTTTTAGGTCATTCATGATGAACTCCAAATGTATAAAAAAGACTTGGGAATCAATTGGAGTTCTCGGTTGTGGAAAGCAACTTGGAGAACTTACATCTTTAAGACATTAAGGTCCAAGACAATGAAGTTCTTATTGTTAATAACATCTTTCAGCTTCATTGAGTAGTGAAGGAAAGAAGAGGAGCTTTAAACTCTATTATACAAATCATTCACGAGTTCTCACCCAAAGTTCTTTTGTTCAAACAAGGTTCCAATCACAATAGACCTTTCTTTCTTGGGAGATTCATGGAAACTTTGCAGTACCATTTAACAATTTTTGATTCTCTGGATTCTATACTAGTTAAGTATGGAACACTTGATACAAAAGGAAGAATAAAATGTACGAGAGAAAATCAATCACAACAGGAGTTAGAAGAAAATGGGAGACGGTATGGTTTATATTATGTTTTTCTAGATGTTTTAGTGTGTTTTAAGTGTTTATTAGATGATTATCATATGTATAGGCTTAGAATTGTGTTATTATGAATTTTTGTTTATATTCTAAGTATTTGTTTGGTTTAGAGCACAATTTCAATCTTAATTTTATGTTTTATGAGGTGTTTGATCTATTTGTGAGTGTTGGAAATTAGATAATCGAAGAACAATAAAGATGGAAGCTACATAAAGGGCATCACAATCGTGATAGGTGTACATAGGGCTATATGGCCTCTACTATGATCGTGTCTTATAGAGCACAATGGTAATAGAGAGGAAATTCCTAGGAGCACGACTGTGACTCCTATGTCATGATCATGAAAAAGATTTCCTAGGTGCGAATTTTTTCATCTGTTTTATGGTTTGAGGGCATTTTTGGAACTGATTAAACTGGAAAAACCTTAGTTACACTCCTAAGACCCTAATACACTATTTAAGAACGTGAAACTCGCAAAAAAATACAGCAGTCAAGATCAAATAGTGAATCAAATGTGGGAGATCAAGAAGAACATCTAGGAATTCCAACTTTTTAAATCAAGTCCTCAATAAAGTTTTTCTTCTTTCCTTTTAGTTCTTCATTGTTCTTAATGTATAATCTGAAGTCTAAGATGTTAAACATGTTCACGAAGTTCTAAATTTCATACTATGATTTATTCTGGATTTGTATTGTGACTTTGATTATTGTTGATTTCAATACATATTCAAATGCTTGTGATAATTATATATGCGTATACTTTACATCAAATCGAGAGAGTGAGTCAAAAGTAATCAAAATTAGATTGTAGAAAAAGATTTGGCAGTTTAATAAACCCATAATTATCAAATTAACAATCATTCAAAGAGAGATCTTGTTTAAGAAATTAATTATCCAATAGATAACTTTAGATCTAATTGAAAATGTTAGGGATAGATTTATGAATTGAGAGATTGCAGATCTTGAAACTTCAAATTCAATTAGGGCTAATTGATTAGATTTTGAGAGAGAGTAATTAATATATTAGGAAATCTAAGATCAAACATATAATTGAATTAACACCATTTAAGGAAACAAAATAAGGAAAGAATAAGTCCTAAGTATTCATTCTTGATCAAAACTTGAAATTACTTGGCAGCTCACTGTTTCACTTGTTGTTTGATTTATTTGCTTTATTTTATTATTTATTTCAATTTCAGTTATTTATCTTTATTAAAATCGCATTCTGAATACCTTAGATAAAGTTAGATTCAAATTGTTAACCTTGGATAATCCTCATGGGAATGCTAACTTTATATCTTACAAGATACGATCTGTATACTTGCGATATATTGAGGGTTTTATTAGATATAAAACTTGATCAACAAGTTTTTGGCATTGTTACTGGGTATTTAGCTTTAGGATTATTTGAGTTCCTTTGATCTAAGGAATTTTTCACCATTATTGTTTCCTTACAATTGCATGAACACAAGAATTATTCAGAGTTCAAGCAAGATCGAAGACACTCCAACTCTTGACATCACAAGACAAGAAAGAGAAATCTGAAGAGCAGACGCTAAGAAGAGATTGAAATAACAATCAAGGAAGACTATAATCATGGAGACTAGCAGAGAACCCTTATGGATTTTATGAAGCCAGGGTTTAACACTGCATAACAAAGCATCACTCAATCACTGGTGCAAATTTCATTTAATATCAAACCACGTTGCTATATATGCTACAGACTAACTTGTAGTTCTACAGGTTGGCTAACGAGGATCCTAATGCTTATTTAGTAAACTTTTTAGAAATATGTGATACCTTTCGATATGATAATACGTCAGAAGATACCATTAGGATGAGGCTCTTTCCCTTTATACTATGAGATAAAACTAAGGTATGGTATCATTCCTTAAACCCAACCAACATCACGACATAAGAGCAACTGGTGCGTGCATTTCTAGACAAGTACTTTCCTCTGACAAAGACGACAAGGTTGATAAAGGAGATTACTAATTTCCCACAAATGAAGAGGAGTCACTATACGAAGCGTGGGAGCATTACAAAGATTTCCAAAGGAGATGTCCTCATCATAATTTACCAAAGGGGTTCGTATTGTAAATGTTTTACAATGAAGTTAATCCATTTATGAGGGGCACTATAGACGTAGCTTTTGGAGGATCTCTAATTGGAAAGAAATTAAGGAAGTAGAGGATCTACTAGAGGAAATGGCAAATAACAACTGTTTTTAGATGACGAATAGAAGAAGAAAGTAGTCGACTTTCCAATATCAAAAGGGAGTCATTGTTGTCGACTCAGTGATAACACTATAGGCTGAGATGGTCAATTTAACAAAATAACTTAACATCCTGAAAGCCTCCTCATCAACTCCAATTAAAGCAATTCAACATGGATGCGAATTATGTGGACAAGATAAGCATGTTAATGCCAATTGCTTATTGATGCAGAATAACCAAATGGAGCAACTGAACTAGATGGGCACATAATTTGGTTAAGGAGGAGGGAATGACCACTACTATAACACATACAATCCTGGGTAGAGGAACCACCTGAATTTTTCTTAGTCTCATAATGTAGGAAATCAATTCAGAAATCAAGGCCCAGTTAGATTTCAAGAAGATAAATCCAACGCCATTGATTCATAATTGGACCAAATTATGGATAAAATTATGAGCATAGACGAGGCTCAAAAGAGGCTTGAAGGTAAGTTCGAGCAATTAGTTAAAAAATCAAGCCTTTTCTATTCACAATTTGAAGGTTCAAGTGGGCTAACTAGCAAATGCATTTTCTACAAGGAGACTAGGGAGTCTCTCGAGCAATGCTGAAGTAAATCTAAGGGAGCAACTCAAGGAAATAACACTTAGAAATGGGAAAGAGCTCAAGCAACTAACAGAGAAATAAGCTAAATCCCACCTAGTATAGGATTAAGAAATGAAGAAAAATGATGAAGAAAAGAGTGAGGATCCTCCTTACGTTGTCCCTCCACCATACCCACCAATGTTCCATTCCCCTAATGATTACAGAAGAACAAACTAGATGCACAATTTTCAGAGTTTGTGGATAAGCTGAAGACATTGCAAATTAACTTATCTTTTGTTGAGGTATTGGAACATATGCCTAAGTATGCTAAGTTCTTGAAAGATATATTATCAAACAAGTGCACTTGGGAAGATAACCAAACAGTAGCATTGACTGAGAGATGTAGCTCCATTATCACTAATCACATGCCCTCCAAGCTGAAAGATCCAGAGAGCTTTACAATATCCTGTATGGTTAGTGAATTTGAGTTCATAAAGTGTTTATGTGACTCAAGTGCAAATATAAATCTTATGCTTTTGTCAATCTTTAGAAAATTGGGGCTAGGCAAGGCAAAGCCAACTTTGATGCTTATTTATTTAATGGAGCAATCTATTAAGAGACTGTTTGGCATGATGGAAGGTGTGATAGTAAAGGTGGACAAGTTCATTATCCTTGTGGACTTCATAGTGCTAGATTTTGAAGAGGATAGGAACTATCCACTAATTTTTGGACGGTCATTCATGAATATTAGGAGAGCATTGATAGACATTCACGAAGGCAAACTAATACTTTGGATTGGTAAGGATCAACTGGAGCTCAACATGAATAACGTTTTAAAAATTTTGAAAGAAAGCAGCTCTCACATGAAGATTGATATTATGGACGAATGTATCAAAGAGCAAGAGGCTAGTTGCTTTAAAAAAGTTCAATTTGAAGAAGTCAAGATAGACGATGAAGCAGAGAAGGAAAACGAAGCTGAGTCTAAGGAAGAAACTAAGATGGATGAGTTAGATGTTCAAGCGCATAAAGACATATTAGTAAGAACTAGAGCACCCATACCACCCTCCACTGAAAACCACCAACTATAGAGTTAAAGCCTTTACCCACACAACTTAGATATACCTTTCTAGATGAGAGCTAAACCCTACCCATCATTATTTCCAATCAGCTGGATGGGGAATAAGAGAGTTAGGTGGTAAAGATTATAAGAAAGTGGATGAAGGCCATAGGATGGTAGTTATTCGATATATGAGGTATAAGCCCAAATGTAGTTGTGCTTAGGATAAACCTCAGAGATCAAATCTCTTTTATATTTGAATTGATATTTTGATCACCCTCATTATACTTACTCTTTCTTAGTACAATAGTGAGAGAACATCAATGAAGGTTGAAACCTTATATGAAGGTAGTGGTCAAAAAGGAAGTGGTAAAGTTCTTAGACACCGGTATCATATACGTGATATCAAATAATGAATGGGTTAACCTCGTATAATGCGTACCGAGAAAAGTGGAACAATTGTGATGGAGAGTGAAAGCAGAGAGCTTATTTCCATCAAAACAGTGATAAGATGCAGAGTCTGCATTAACCATCGTAAACTTAACAATGTGATTAAAAAGGATCACTTTCCTCTTCCATTTGTAGATCAAATGACAAAAAGGGTAGCTGGCCATTCATTTTACTGATATTCAAGCTACAATTAAATTTTTATCTATCCAAAGGACCAAAAAAAACACCACGTTTACTTGTCCTTATGAAACATTTGCATATAGACGAATGCCTTTTGGGTTATGCAATGTTGTAGCTACATTTCAAAGATGATGATGTCTATATTTGCAGATATGATAGAGGACATTATATAAGTTTTTATGGATGATTTTTCAATCTTTAGGGAATCCTTTGAGCAGTGCTTGGAAAATTTGGATAGAATACTCCAAATATGTGAAGAATCACATTAAGTTTTGAATTGGGAGAAGTGTCTTTTTATGGTAAACTATGGTGTAGTATTGGGACATAAAATATCGTACCAAGGAATTGAAGTATAAAGATATAAGATGGAGGTCACAGAGTAGCTTCCACCACCCGTTAATGTCAAAGGCGTGCAAGCATTTCTAGGTCATGCAGGATTCTATAGCCGCTTTATTAAGGAATCCTCATTGATTGCAAAACCTTGGCTAAACCTATTAGTAAAAGACATGTCTTTTAATTTTGAACAATTGTTTATTTGTGTTTAATCAACTGAAGGAGGCATTGGTATCATCACCAATCTTAATTTCACCATATTGGTCATTACCATTTAAAGTCATGTGCAATGCTAGCCACCAAGTTGTGGGTTACGTATTAGGTTAACAAAAGGATAAAAAGCTACATATGGTTTATTATGCAAGAAAAACATTAACTAGGCCCCATCTAATTTATACCACCATTGAGAAGGAGTTACTAGCGGTGTTATTTTCATGTGACATGTTTTGATCATATATCTCAGGCTCTAAGATGGTCATTTTTATAGATTATGCTATGCTTAAGTATCTTTTTGCTGAGAAAGACATAAAATTAAAGCTTATTCAATTGGTGCTCTTACTATAAGAATTTGACATTGATATTAGAGATAAGAAGGGAGTAGAGAATGTGGTAGCCAACCACTTATCATGTCTAGAAGGAGACAAGTTAGAGCAAAATGACGATATTAATGATCAATTCCCTAATGAAACCTTAATGCTGCTCGATTGGCTTGTGGCATCATGGTATGCAGATATAGAAAATTTCATTTTAGGTGGTAGGCTTCCTTCAGATTTATCATATCAGCGAAAAAAAATGATTCTTGTATGAGTGTACCCATTACCTATGGGATGAATCAATCTTTTATAGGACATGTGCTGATGGGTTAATAAGGAAATGTGTTCTAAAGGAGGAGATGTTAGATATATTGATGCAGTGTCACAAAGCTATATATGGTGGGAATTATGAAGCAAACAAGATGGTGTTGGGAGTATTAGAATGTGGATTTTATTGGTTGAATTTATTATGGATGCTTGGGAGTTCATGACACAGTGGAATAGATGTCAAAGAATGAAGAACATCACGAAAGGAGATGAGATGCCCTTATTTAACATCTTAGAAGTCGAAGTGTTCAATGTATGCGGACTGAACTTCAAGTGACCATTTCCATCCTCTATAGAGAACAAGGATATGTTAGTACGAGTGGACTGTGTGTTGTGATTGGCTGAAGCCATGGCAACTCCAACAAACAATAGCAAAGTTATGCACAAATTTATTAAAAGACTATTTAACTTATTTGGAGTGCCATGGGCAACAACAAGTGATGTAGGAACACATTTCTGTAATAAATCTTTAGGTGCTTTTATGAAAAGATAAGGTGTTCACCATCGTGTAGCCACTCCGCACCACCTGCAAACAAGTAGACAAGTGGAAGTCGTGAATCAAGAGATAAAACGAATATTGGAGAAGACAGTAAATAGTTCAAGAAAGGATTAGGTATTGAAGCTAGATGATGCCTTACGAACTTATCGAACCGTAAACTCCGATCAGGATAACTTCATTTAGACTTGTGTATGGAAAAGCTTGTCACCTGTCTTTGGAACTAGAGCATAAAGCATACTAGGTGACAAAAGCCTTAAATTTCGATTGGAACCAAACAAGTGAGCGAAGACTTCTACAACTAAACGAACTTAACTAACTTTGCTCGAATGCATATGAGAATGCCAAGTTATACAAGGAAAAAGTGAAGAAGTGGCTTGATTCTCATATTAAAAAGAAATAGTTCAAAGTGGGAGATGCGATATTATTATGTAATTCGAGATTGAAGTTGTGAGATCCCACATTGGTTGGAGTAGGGAATGAAGTACGCCTTATAAGGGAACGGATACCTCTACCTTACAGACGCGCTTTTCATGGCCTAATGCACCGGATCCTATTGGAACTCCAAGGTTAAATGTGCTTGGGTGAGAGTAGTTCTGGGATGGGTGACCTCCTAAGAAGGCCTCGGGAAAAGCAAAACCGTGAGGGCTTGGCTGGGCCAAGGTCCAAAGCGGACAATATCTGTAAGCGGGTGATCTGGGATGTTACAGATATTCACGGTTTTGCTTCAAACTGGGCTTCTTTCATGATATAAGCTCAAAAGGAGTCTTTGGTACAGATTTACTAGGCACATAATTAAGAACATAAATAGCAGTCCTTAAAGCATCTCCCCACAAGAACTCTAGTAAGGTTTAGTGTCAAAGCATGTGGTAGGTTAATTTGTTGTTATCTATTGTAAACCTCAAGAACCCGAAGAACCGAACCGAAAATGTTTTCTTTCGTTTTTTTCCAAACCTATTCAGTAGCCATTTTCGTAAAATTGATTGAAGGTTTTGATAGATCGTTAAATTCTGAATCTAATGTAGGGATGGCAACGGGGCAGGTATGGGGCGGGTATGCCACCCCCGTACCCGCCCCATGAACC
>JANKOD010000006.1:6050866-6085505 GCA_026284645.1 Erythroxylum acuminatum | reverse complement strand
AATAAAAAGTATACACAATTCAACCCCCCCTTCTTGTGTGTTTAGTTATCATTTTATTAACTTGTGATTCACTTCAAGAGCTTCAAAATAACTTAGCAAGTTAAATCAAGTATGATACAAGTTTTGTTAGAGTTTCGAATCCTGTACAGATTGACTTGGCTAAGGCGGCTAAGGCTAAGTTTTTGATAAACTAAGGACTTAGTGTATGCTCAAATGAATAGACCATAACTAATAGACTTAGCATGGGTAAGCATTAGATCAAATTAGTTAGAATTTTGAATTGTAACTTGACCATTAAGCTAGAGTTGTCTATAAATAGCTCATTTGAGCCTTGCTCATCAGGTAGAGATTGAGATATCATTCTTTTGTATACTTTGAGGAAAGTAATAAAGGTTAACATTTATTTGTATCTCTTTTGTGCTTTTATTGTTGCCTTTGATAGTTTAATGCTTTCTCAATAATCTTGCAAGAGTGTGAGAGTTACACTGTGAGGGTTGTGAGACATTTAAGTACGAGTTAGTTGATCGACGATTATGTAGGGAAGGTTAAGTCTCGTTTAAACAAACTTAAATAAGATTCTTGTGCAAAGGAGTGAACACAACTTATGGTATACGTTTGGTGCTTAGAAGATCTTTGTAATAGTAAGCCTTGTAGGTGGCCATGGTAGAAATCTAAGACGGTGGGTGTTTCTCTAGTAAGTCATGCTCATTAAGGGGAGAAAAACTTTCTAATATGTGAATTGTGTGCCATTTATTTCGCTATTTTGATTGGTTCAACTGGGTAGAGTTTAGGTCAAACAATTTAAATTTAATAGAATTTTTAAATTAAAATTAAAAAATTTTAATTGAGATTGAGTTAAAAAGCAATCTCATTATTGCCTAATCTATTATCTTCCCTATTTAAAATACATTTAAATATGATAATAATCGAGTATGACAGACAACTATGATGTAAAATCGTGAAAGAATAAGTCCTCTCAATTCCATTTGCTATTTCTATCCAGCTGCAACAATTTATACTTCAGTACGTGCCTTAGAGGGGCGAATTTAAGCATTAAACATGATTTGACTGAGATTGTTGTTTTTTTTTCCGTTTTTGGTAAATGGTTGAGACTGTTGTTGCCTGGATGACTATGGTACTTGGTATAAATTAAAGTACGTGCTACTAAATACATTTGTTAGTTACTTCCGATAAAAGAGACTAATGAAGTAACGAACACAAGAAACAGATGATAAGCTGGGCCAATATATCGCGACAAGAGATAGTGAGACAGTCAGGAACTACAGGGCAATTGATTATCAACGGGACGTGGTGATGGCATGGCTATCTATGTACGGAAAGCAATTGTCCACATAAAAAAGGTCAAATTAATAAGATAATAATAGAAAATTCTTTTTCTTTTCCCCATAAACGCTACATTAAGTCTCCATTTAATCAGAATTTCACATCCTTCGCTTCATCATTTCCTATTGGACTCTTCTCTTTTTGGTTATTTTCTTTCTATAAATATAGATAATAAAAGAGACTCTCCTGTTTAGCTATAAAAAGGAATGCTATCTTTCCTTTATTGAGCACATAAACACCAAGTCTTCCTTTTTAGCTTTATCTTTCTCCATTTGGTAACTTTTTATTCATTTGATCAGACCTAGCTCAGGCTGTAGCCTCCCTGAAACATAAGGTAAACGCTTGGACTAAAAACCCATCAATGCCATCTTTTCCTTTTCTCTTCTTTGTTTTTTGCATTTTATAGCCAATTGTAGTGTATTATTCACTTCTGTCTTCTGGGATTTTCTTGTCTGGATCTGAGCTCTCTCTTAAGTGGGTGTTTTCTCTAGGGTTTCTGCTCAGTTCTCGTTCCAGATTGACGAAACCCCATTTTCCTTAAGCTCTCTTTCCCTGCCATTTGTATGCTTATGGTTTTAGTATTTGTGTACGTACGAATCATATGCCTGAGTTATTGATTTATGAATATTTTCTAAGGAGAGGAAGATGGCTAGAGAGAAGATCAAGATCAAGAAGATAGATAACATTACTGCGAGGCAAGTGACTTTCTCCAAGAGAAGACGAGGACTGTTAAAGAAAGCTGAAGAGCTGTCTGTACTCTGTGATGCTGAGGTCGCTCTCATCATTTTCTCTACCACAGGCAAGCTCTTCGAGTATGCAAGCTCCAGGTACGTTTCACCTTTCTTTTCTAATCATGGCGGATGTCTCTTTGTATATCATCAACGCAAGTCTTCCTCTTGAGGATTTCTTTCCCTATTATTATTACTCTTCTTATCTCAAGCCTATACTAGTAAAACAGTGTATGCGCGTGTGGGACATAGGGACTGAGAGAGTAATAATACGATGAGATTATCTTCATGGCCGTAAATGAGGAGGAGAGGATAAAAAGGCAAGAGCCTTACTGGGATTTCGTGGTTTTCTATGGATTAGAAACCTCGTATCTATGTACATAAAATCCTTAGTTGTAGAATGTTTTGTTGGTCTGTGGACTGATCTCGAACAAGATTAGTAAGTTTGCTAATTTCTAAGTCTTTTGGAGGTAAACCTAGGAACTCTACTACTAATGACATTTTTTGTCCGAAATCGAAGTAATTCACATGTGGAAAAAGGGGGCCTTATCGTGCTTCTTTTGAGGCTCCCTGAGATTTCAAAGGCTCCATCTGGAGAGTTATGCTGTTACGAGTCTTCTTTCTTTGCTTACACATGAAATCTCGTAATCACCAAATTCTTCTTGTACGCACGTTGACTCGTGTTACATAGTATTCGTTATAATTCTGTTTTCTATCTATATGACTGTCTTTTCCGGTCTATTCATCGTACATAACACCCCTTGTGTGCATCTAGTAGCTTCAATGACTTGCTTGAGCCGTGAATATATCATGGATTCCGTTAGAGAATCGGAAACTTTAGCAGCGGCTAGAGAAATCCTCCATTTGGGAAGAAGCTTAACCTCTTTTCCAATCTTAAACCTACAACGTAGGATTCAATTTAAGGGGACTAAATTGTTGTCCCAAAATGATGATGCTACGAAGTTGATATGTACGAGTTCGATATTCAAAGTGATTTCCTTGGGTGAAATCCTAAAGTTCAACCTAAAATTGGAAATTTTATTATGATAAAGTATCGGAAATTTGTTGTTGGTTGTGTTATTTGAATATATAGCATGGGAGTAAGTGATCAGGAATTGGTAGGACCCTTGACGTGTGAAGATAATACTTTGGTTTAGAATTTTCAGGAGGTGATAATTCTGAGAATGAAAGTTTAAAGAAAGATAAACCTCTATAGTCATTAAGTACTATTCTTTTTCACTAGGTATCCCAACATATACCACGTATCTCATAATTCAACACATTCATATTTATCACTAATTAAGTTGATACTATTAGATATCTCATAATATTCATATAAACCAAATTAAAGTATTTAGTATAATTTTTTATAATATCGATTTGTGCAATAACTAGCTAGTCTATCTCCTCCAAACAATGGTCAATGTGTTTAACCTCACATTTAAAATAAATGTTTGGGTAACAAGTGTGAGATCGATGGCAAAAGCTGTTGTAGTTTATGATGCTTTGATAATTTTAACCAAAGCTATACTTTGGTCTTATTAATATCGATATGTTTCTCACGCGAAGGTCAAAGCAGATCTAAATTAATTTAAATAACTTAGATTATGTGAAGAGTGAGACATTTCAGAATGCAATGAATGCATAATATTCTGTTTATGAAGTCATAAAAGGTAAGAGCTCGAATAGTTTACAAAAGGCGTTGAAGCCATTAAGTTGATAACACGTATAGCTCTAGATAAACTGTCTTTAACGCTCATTTGCTTGGACATGGATGCATTGTCATGACATTATAGTCTGTCCCATCACTTGCATGTGCTTGGACATGGATGCATTGTCATGAAGTAATTGTATAATGCATAAGATACGCTTTGATAATATTTGTTTCGCAAATAGAGATGATATATATGAAATATAAAGAAATAAAGAATATAAAAGTTTATGTTGTTCGACTAATTCTTTAATAAAGTATTTATAAGTTACATATAAGAATTTTAATTATGGTGAAATTTTAATGTCAAAAAATCTTTAAGTTACTATATTCTATTTTTACATAAGTTTAAAGTTATTAAAACTCTATTTCTGTAGAT
The DNA here is from genome assembly GCA_026284645.1 of Erythroxylum acuminatum. Classification (NCBI taxonomy): domain Eukaryota; kingdom Viridiplantae; phylum Streptophyta; class Magnoliopsida; order Malpighiales; family Erythroxylaceae; genus Erythroxylum; species Erythroxylum acuminatum. The sequence goes on along the minus strand of JANKOD010000006.1, from coordinate 6,081,343 downwards.
GTCTAGTAATGCTACTCTATTTCAATAGAGTTTGAGATATATTTTACAATTTCCCATCTTAACTTGAATTCTTTAACGTTCAACTAAAAATCACTCTCTACCACATAAGTCCCCTAGGGTTTCAAGTTATGTGAGCATTTACCCAGTTCAATTTATACTTGAGCTTCTATGTGAGTAGTAGCTTTATTAACATGTTAGTTACATCCTCCAAGGTGTGTATCCTTTTTAACAAGATCTGACTAGATGCAATTACTTTTCTAATCTTAAGAAATTTTACATCCTTTAATAATTTCTCTTATAAAGTTTCATTATCTCTTGCTCACCAAGATGACTCACGTGCATGTGCTATATCATAGTACTTTTTTTCTTCCCTTACACATTTATCAATCCAATTGTTGTCTTTTCCATTAAGACATAAATGCTATGCTATAAATTTTCTTTCATTATAGTCGATGCATCTTTTACTATCTTAAGCTACCAAAAAATTATACCTTTGACTATCAAGAGTACCCATGAAATTTAGATTTTTCAGAAGCTTAAGAACATATGAAGTATCTAATGTTCTAACAATTCTATCATGCATCTTAATTTATACTGAACCACTTCCTTTGATAATTTGCTTTTCATCATCAATTCATTACCCTATTTGAAAGTGCCATTCTATATTTTTAAAGAACAGAACTAGTGCTTATTGCAAGTCATATGATAAGCAACTCTAGTGTATATCACTCATCAATTTGCAAAATCTACTCATTTTTAAAACATCACTTCCTCTTCCATCTTCTTCATTGGAATTCTCATGGACTAGAATAATATATCCTTTTTCATATGTTTATCTTTTCTTGTTTTTGTTTTTTTACTATGGACAGTCCCTCTTAAAGTGCACTTTCACTTTATAGTTAAGCATCAAATAGTTTTTTCCTTTGATTTGCATTGTGATATCCTTTTCCTTACTTCTACTTTTGTTGACAATCTTATCCACCTTCATATGTACCAGAAACTTTTTTCTCTAGTTCTTTGGACTGTAAAGCATCCATCACATCATTGACAAACATAATTTCTCTCCCATACAATATGGTATCAATAAAATTATCACATCAATTGACAAGAAACACAACATGATTATTACTTGATCCTCACCCTCAATTTTAGCCCCAACACATTATAGATATAAGATGATCTGACTAAAATTATCAATTTGATCTTTCTCTTGTATACTGTCTAACATCCTCAAGATATACAAACATTTCTTTTGATTTAAACAATTATAAGTGATCTTTTTTTATACTTAACAATTCGTAGGTGATATTTTTTTGATACTTTCAATCACCTCTTTCAGGGACTTGTCACCTAGATTCAATTGCATTACATTGTGCATCATTGACAGAATCTGTTCCTTCCCTGATATCTCCAAATTATAAAAAGTGAACACACCACTCTCCTTTTGTGTGTCATCCAAGGACAAATAATTAATATCATAGTGAGTCTCATTTATTGCATATACAATTTTAATAGAATTTGAGAAAAGATCATTTTAGCACATTTCAAAATTCTTTTTAATTAAGAGGGTGAAAATATTACTATTACCTCAATTTTAATTAAATGACTATTTGCATTGAAAAAGTAGGATTAAAATTTTTTGTGAATAAAGATTTAATAATAGGAGATGGTAGACAAAAGTGGGTTGGGTGCTAACGATGACAAATTGAATGAATGAAATAATGAGAATGTGTGTCCTTTTTTGGTTTATGTGATAAAAATATGCTAAATAGTGTTATTGAGTGAAAATATTTATCATATTTGGCACACGCTTGAAATTGCATATGATGATATTAAGGAAGCAAGAAATTAAGTGAAAAAGAAAGAAGGAATTGGGAAGAAGGAGAAACAGGTTTATAAGATAAAGAAGACATTAAATGCCATACTGGGAAGTACAAGTAATTTAGAGAGTGACAACCATGTGTTTTATGGTTAATAACAATGAGGTATTATTTACTCAAATTTTTGTAAGCTTTAATATAATAAGTTTGTTGAATCTCTAGGGAATATGAGCATGAAAAGTATGAAACTCTCTTCTAAATATAAATAGCCAAAAAACTGCTATTATTGATTAAGTTATTACGACTATCTATTCAAATAAATAATTTTTAATTAAAATTTCAAATTGACTAAAAAGATAATACAAACAATTTAACTCCTTTTAATGTTATCCGGGTACCAATACCGTCTCTTTTTAAGTATACATTGTGGACGAGAACAGATCATCTGTTCCCATAAACCTATTCTATTGATTTTTATCCACACATTTATATGGAATCGACACAAATGTGTGGTTAAAAATCAGTGGCACAGGCTTGGAATAGGCTAAACGGCACAGGTGATCCCGTGCCGCTGTGGACAAGGAAAGAGGAACTTTACTATAATCTAGCAATTAATTGTATGTTAGGGGTCGAGTGTTGGTGAGAAGCTAACATGTCAAAGAAATAGGATATATCATGAACAGAGCAAATAAGTAGTGATTCTTTGCCTTGTGCCAAAATAATCTAAAATTATAAATGTCTTTCATTATTAACTAGTACTAGGGAATATCAACCTAAGATTGTTGTTTCATACTTGTGTAGCATGGAGGATATTCTTGGGAGGTATAATTTGCAATCAAGTAACTTGGCCAAACTGAACCAACCATCTCTTGAATTGCAGGTAATAGAACATGAACTTTACGAGCAATCGTATCCTGGGAAAGGCTTTTTAATAATTTCAAGCAGTTTTTGTTGACTACTATTGTTCTTAACTAGAAGTTTGCATTCCTTAATATAGCTAGAAAATAGCAATCACATCCAGTTGAGTAAGGAAGTTGCTGAAAAGAGCCATCAACTAAGGTATAAATTGTGCAGGATATGAAGGGACTTTACAGAGTTTTGTTTCAAATCATATTCTCTTTACTATTAAGGTCCTATTAAGAGATGTTTGCTTTTTGTAACAGGCAGTTGAGAGGGGAGGATTTGCGAGGACTAAACATGGAGGAACTGCAACATTTTGAGAAGCTGCTTGAAGCTGGATTAACTCGTGTGCTCGAAACCAAGGTAATATAGGACAAATAGAAGAATTATTAACTAGTAGCTAAAAGCACAAAATTAGGAAATATGACTAATATTAGGCTGCTGGAATATCAAGTTTTAAGGTTAGATTTTGGCTAGGAATGTTGAAATTTCAGATTTTGTATAGCTGGAATTGTAAGGTTTGATTGTTGAAAATTTAGGCTTAAGATTTAATGTTTAATTTGGCTAGAATATAAGTCTGAGATGGCTAGAAAGTAGGTTAGGTTTTTTGCAATTTAGTAAGGAACACAAAGAATGGAAGGTGCGAAACTAGGAATCACTCCTAGGATCTAAAAATCACTCGTAGAAGAAAACATTACATCTTTTAGTTGAAAACTCAAGTTTGTAGAAAAATTTCAGATTGCTTATTATTGATGGAGAGCTAAACACAAACACACACACACATATATAGAGAGTTTTAAAACCCTTATTCTACTAGGAAAGGGTTTCTCACAAATTTAAATCCTATTCTAATAAAAATTCTATAAGTCCTAAATAACTAGGATAATATATGTAAAATTGAGTAACATATTTAACGTATTACTATTTCCTATCTAATAAGAAATCCGAATATAATCTAAATTTCACCCTTTATCTTTTGTTATCAACTCAATTCCCAATTTTCATCCTACTAAATTAATAAGACTTATGGCTGACTAATTTTTCCTCTTTTATTTCTTTTATATACTGTAAGTTCTTTTGCATCAATTCTCCCCGGCTTATCTAAAGTCATCCTTGATGTAGAATGTGATAAATACTGTTCATATAAATCTAGATTAAACTTTTGAAATTCTAACTCTAGAATTCAAGTACTGCAAAAAATTGGAAATTGTCGGTATCCTGCATGTCTCGTGGCTACAATTTGTTCATCAAGAACATCCTCTATTTCCTCTTTAAAATAAAGAGTGGCTGGAAGTCTTATAACTATAGTAGGGGATTGCTCATCTACTCCATGATAAATAGTTAAGTCCGTAACATTAAAGATAGAATTTCCCATGTCACTTGGTAATTCCAAAACATAAGCATTAACACTTATCTTTTTGATGATCTTAGAAGGTCCAACATTTCGTGAATGAAGTTTCTTATATTTTCCTTTTTAAAAATGTTATGGACCAATCCTAACCATAACCATATCTCCTTCATTGAATTCTATCAATTGACGATGTTGATTAGCATGGTCTTTATAAGACAAATTGCTGCTTGTTATCTTTGGTTGTATCTCATCAAAGATGTCCCTTATATGTTGTGCAAAACCTTCAGATTCAACACTTATTCGTGTTGTTTGTGATACAGAAACAAAATCAATTGGCTTCCTTGGTTGAACTCCTTAAACTATCTCAAAAGGGCTTTTACCAGTATATTTGTTTATAGAATTGTTGTATGCAAATTCTGCCACAGGAAGAATTAGTCATAATTTTTCACATTGTTTCTATCCGAATATCTTAACAAGTCCCCCAAGCTTCTATTCACCACCTCTATTTGTTCATCGGTTTGGGGATGGAAAAAACTTGAAAATTGAAGCTTAGTGTTCAATGTTTTCTATAGAGTTCTCTAAAAATAACTCAAAAACATTACGTCATATTCAAAGACGATGGTAATTAAAGGTAATCCATGGAGACATACAATCTATTTAAAAAATAGTTTAGCTATATGGATAGCATCATAAGTCTTGGAACATGAAATGAAATGACTCATCTTGGAAGACCTATCCACCACCACGAAAATTGAATTATAGCCTATTATAGTTTTAGGAATTCCCAAGACAAAATCCATACTTATGTCCTGCTATGGTTAATGAGGTACGAACAATGGTATGTATAATCCAGAATTGTGTTTCCTTCGTTTAGCTAATTGACATGTTCGACATTGTCGTATGACCTTAGACATGTGCCGCTTTAAAGAGGGCCAATAAAAGAGATCTTTAACCTTTGTAATGGTTTAATCTCTTCCAAAGTTTCCTGCTGCTCCCCCTCGATGTAAATCCCAAATCACATACTCCATTATAGAAGTATTAGGTAGGCAAAGTCGATTTCCTTTGAAAAGATAGTCATCATGGATCACAAAAGGAAAGCGTTAGTCTTTTTGTCCAACTGTAATTTTTGAACAGATTATTCCAAAATCTCGATCTAAAGCTTATTCTTTTTCTATTTTGTCGAACACCACAATTGTTACTGCTAAATTATTAAGCAAATGACTCTACCTACTTAATGCATCTGCTTCCTTATTCTCAATTCTTATCTGATGCTTAATATAACCAAGTGAAATTGCTCCAAAATTCACTCCATAAGGTATTCCTTTTGTTCAATTTCTTTTGAGACTTAAAGTGTTTAAGAGATTTATGATTTGAATATAGAATAAACTTCTTTTATTAGAGATAATGATTTAGTTACTTGTTGTCCTAAGTATATTTGTTCCGCTCTTAAAGCCAGGTGATATGCATCTTCAAGACTATAAATCCTTTGCATTATTAGCTCCTTGCGAATTTCTACCATTAAGCCATTTTTGTAGTCAAATATAAGTACTTGTTCTGACTCTGTCCCTTCACATCGAATAGAGAGTTCATTAATATTTTTGTGTACTCAATTAAGGACATAAATGCTTGTCTAAGGGTTAGTGGTAAGTATTTTTCCGTTAACTTCATCTTCATCTCTTCCCAATCAACAATTAGTGACTAGTTTGTTTTTCCAAATCTATCCTCTATCAATCTCCACGAGAGTTTAGCTTGTCCAACTAACTTTATTTTTATGAATCTAACTTTTCGATCTTCTAAAATGTGGTAACAATCAAAGAAATCTTCCATTGCTACTGTCCAGTCTATAAACAGGGGTGGATCCATCTATCTTACAAAATTAGGGGTTTTAAAACAAACTTTGTTTAGTAATATCATCAAGTTTATTGTGTGTTTCAACTCTGTCGTGACCTCTAAAGGCTCGTATGCACTCTCCATATGTTGGTTGTTGATTTCTTTGTCTTATATCTCTTGGTAGGTGTTGATTTCTTAACCCCATTTGTTGTTGAGTATAGTTTGTTATTTGATATTATTTTTTGGACTAGTTCTTGGAGTATCTTAGGATTGAGGGTCAGTAAGGTCCAATCTTTTTATAACTCTTAGAAGTATCTCATCTCGTTCTTGGTCGTTGAATATTCCTCTATAAGCCCTTTCACTACGTGTCGCCATTGTGAACCAAAGCTCTCATACTAATTAGATGTAGGACAAATAGAAGAATTATTAACTAGTAGCTAAAAGCACAAAATTAGAAAATATGGCTGATATTAGGCTACTGGAATATCAAGTTCCAAAGTTGGATTTTGGCTAGGAATGTTAAAATTTCATATTTTGTATAACTGGAATTTTAAGGTTTAATTGATGGAAATTTAGGCTTAGGATTATAAGGTTTAATATAGCCAGAATATAGGTTTGAGATGAGTAAAATGTGGGTTAGGTTTTCTGGAATTTAGTAGGGAACACAAAGAATGGAAGGTAGGAAACTAGAAATCACTCCTAAGGTCTAAGAATCACTCTTAGAAGAAAGCATCACATCTTCTAGTTGAAAACTCAAGTTTGTAAAAAAGTTCCAGATTTCTTATTATTGATGAAGAGCTGAATACACACACAGATATATAGAGAAAGAGTTTTAGAACCCTTATCCTATTAGGAAATTCTTTTTAACAAATTTAAATCCTATCTTAATAAAATTCTTTAAGTCCTAAACAACTAGGATAATATATGTAAAATAGAGTAACATATTTAACTTACTACTATTTCTTATCTAATAAGGAATTCTAACATAATCTAAATTTCAGCCGTTATGTTTTGTTGTCAATTCAATTCCAAATCTTTATCCCACCAAATTGAGACTTGTGATTGTTGACACCCGCTATAATCGGGTCTCAATCAGCAGTCGTGTAGGAAAAGGAAGGGTGGGCAGATCGGTAATTTGGAGAGATTTGTTGCTGAGTTTGTTAGTTAGTTAGAGAGGTGGGAATAAAAGGGGTAGTGGGGGTCAGATAGAGGGATATCGGAGAATTGGTTATAGGGATTTGTATTGTGGAGGTTGGCTAGCCCTCGAAGTTTAGCCGATTACTATATCGAATGCACTGAGTTTCTCTTCTTCCTCTATTCCTCTCTGTTTTTCTTGCTTGTGTTTTCTGGTGTTGTGGTTGATTACTGGAATAGACCTTGTTAGGATTTTGGGTCCTAACAGTGATTAACTAATTTTTTTCTCTTTTATTTCTTATATATACTTTAAGTTCTTTTGCATCACAAGGTTTTTGTCCATTGCTTTAATATGTAGTAGTTATTATAGATATTGAGCTGTGATCACTTCCGTACTAACCTGTACTTTTCGTTTTTACGTAGAAGGCAAAGTTTACGACTGAGATTTCTGCACTGAAAAGGAAGGTAAGATTATGTTTGAAGAGGAAAAAGAATCTGGGGTTGTCAAAAGAAGGATATAGAGCATATTCATCATTCAACCTGCTTGCTTTTAGAAGCTTTATACGAACAAAGTTAAAATTCCAAGTAGTTATAACTGCAGCTGTAACCATTATCTTTCTAGTGTGCTAATTAATGAATGTGATCAAAGTATGGCTATCATTAGAACTGCTTTGCCTTAGATATATGCATGAACATGTCTATAATAGCTGAAGATAATGACAACTTTATCGAGTTGCAAGTTGCATGGGCAAAAGAACTTGAAAATGAGCATTCAGTTGATTTCTTTGTTTTGTCTTAATCACAAAATGGCCGGATTTACTTTGATGAACTTTATTGTTTAAACTTTAAAATAAGCTAAATTGGGATTAATTTTATAATACCTCCATGTTTGGTATTTTTCAATGTATATAGGAAGCCTTGCTGCTGGAAGAGAATAAGCAACTAAAGCAAAAGGTAAGAATTTCCAGTTCTAGTAACTGAATTGTCAACTAATTACCATATCATCTTATTTAATTAGAACTCATCCTGTGGTTTGCTGCATGCAGATGACAATGATGCGCAAATCAAAATGGGCAGTGTCTTTAGAATCTGAAAATATTGCAGTTCAAGAGGAAGGATTCTCATCAGATTCTGCCACCAATGTCTGCAGTTGCAGCAGTGGCCCTCCTGTAGAGGGTGATAGCTCTGATACTTCTCTCAAATTAGGGTAATTTCTGTCTCCTTCTCTTTGTGTGTGAGTTATAAATGGACTTCCATTTTAACAATGGTGCATATCATTAAGTAATTTGTATTTTCTTTTAAAGTATTTTGTATTTTCTTTTAAAAAAACTCAATATTATATCACTTACACAGAAGAAATGTAACTCAGTCTCAGCCCACCCTTTGTTGACTCCTGTCCCTTTCCCTTTGGTCTTTGGTTATAGGAGTTAAAGTGTTTTGGCTGTTACTTAAAACTTCATATGGTATTCTGCTTGATAAGTTAATAGACACAAGCTTCTGCTAAGCACCGTTTCCCAATAACCATGTCATTTCAGTTGTCACCCGTACCATGTAAGGAGGAATTAATTTATCACTAGCATATAGTCAACCTTGGGAGAGACTTCTTTCAAGTACTTGCTGCCTTGATTTCACACTCCAAAACTTCAGTTTTCAAAAGCTTTCCAAACAAAACGAGTGTTCTTCTTTAACGAGGACATATACCAGATCTATCAGCTTCATTCTTGCAAATATATATTTGCGATGTATGTTAAAGATTATTGATCTTCCCTTGAAATTCTTGTACAGGCTTTCTATCTGAAAGCAGAAGACTGAGTGAAGACACAACTCAGATTCCTCTGAGGAACATCAATAAAATGTCGGCCCTTCGTCGTTTGGAGATGATTTTAACCTCCAAAGATTTAAGTACCTTACTATGTTATGAATGCGTATGGCAAGTGAAGACATTTTGTACTCGTCATTGTATTCATGATCCTTGTAGGTGAGAGTCTTCGGTATATATCTAATATCTGCAAAGATCTAGTGCATACCTCTGAATACGTCAAAGTCCTAATTGCACTATTGTAAAGAATAAAACTCATCCACACTTTCTTCTGCTTACGTATCACCTTTGGTTATAGGTGATGTACAAGTCCTATATGTTGAATCTCGTTAGCGCTTGGTCCATTCAAGCTTTCCGAGTCAGACTTAAGACCTTGTTGGAGATGTCTTTACAGATCATTACTAGAATAAATTGTCTTCTCAAGATTTTTTATGTCAAAGTTCTTCGAAAACATCTTTAGGCTTAAATCATTGTTGGCAAGCATAATATCATCCATATACAAATCAAAAACACAAATTTGCTCCCACAAAATTTAGAGTCTATGTAATAGTTAAAAGTATGTTTTTCCCAAAATCTATGTGGTAACCATATATAATTTTTAGATACCACTCGTGATGCATGGTTTAATTGATAGATTCAATTATATAATTAGCGAAAATAATTCTAGTTTCCCTTCACCTCAAAACATTTGGGATGTTGCATATATAGCTTCTTGACTAGATTATCGTATAAGAAACTTGTTTTGGTATTTATTTGGTGAATCTCAAGATCAAAATGAGTTGTTAAGAGTGATATTAATGATCCGAAATAAGTCATTGGTTTAGACTAACAAGCAAGTTCTACTACAGTTCACTCCTTTTTTTTAGTACACTCTTTAGCTAAAGTCTTGGTTTGAACCTCTCATACTTACGTTTAGCATCTATATTGTTCTTGAATGCCTTTGTACAACTAATGGGTTTAAATGTATCTAGAATGTCAACCAACTTCTAAAAAATCATTGTTTTCCATAAATTACACTCTCCTATATAGTCATCAACTTTATATTACTGATTATAACTTCATCCTAGGTAAAGGGATAAAAAAATCTCTCTTGAAACATAGTTGGTCTCACCTATATAAATAACGAAATTATTAAAGAGTGTAAGCCTTCTGCCTCTTTATGAATGTCTTAATGGTACTATAGGATCAAAGATAATCTTTCTACCTCTATATAGTTTTCTCATTGTTGCTATAGGATTAAGTTTAGCATCTATCATAGTTTACTTAATAGTATTTGCTCCATCTCTAACATTAAGAGCTAAAATCGCATCCAAGTCATCCTTTTGTACCTTTAGAAGTATGCTAACAACTCTCTTCAATAATAGGAATATGTATAACTATTGGCTCAGGCTCCTCAACTAACTTAATGATACATATCTTACAACTCTTTAAAAACTTTAAAATCCATGCCTCTACTAGACTAGTAAAACATATAGCCTTTCTAACCTTTAGGATAATCTATGAAGAATCTAAGAGTTATCCTATGAACATTTCTTCTTAATTAGGTTATAAAACTTTAAACTGGATAATCTCAACCCCTTAAATGATTCAAACTAGGCTTTCTATATGTTCATAGTTCAAAAAGAGTTTTGAGAACCGTACCGACTTATTTGGAATATGATCAAGATGTAGGTTGTTATTTTTAGTATCTCATCCAAAAACACTTATGAAGGTTTGATCTTGCAATTACGCTCATCATTATGTCCTTTAATCGTAATTGTGCCTCTTTACTTCTCCATTCTAATAAACCCGATATGTTATATTGTACAACTATGTCATAATTCTCTAAAAACTTGGTAAAAGGTCATTCCTCTTAACTAAATCACCATATTTATTACATTATTCTCTATGATGATCTAACCTAACAATCTTAATGGGTTTATTGAGTTGCTTCTCTCTGAACTTTTCTAAGGCCTCAGACTTATTATACAGTTAACTATATTGAGTGGTCATCAATAAAAGTCACAAATAACTTATTTCTATCAATTGTGGCGTTCAATGGTACACTAATATCTATGTATATTATCTCTTAAACCTTATTATTTCTAGTGACACGTTTCTTACTTTCAGTGAGTTATCCTCTGATGTAATATGTATAAGCATCATCAACATCATTAAGAACTAATTTAGGGACGATTTCATCCTTAATCAATCTTTAAACCTTCTTTTAAAATATGACCAAGTATCTTATGTTAAGGTGGATGAATTCTCCTTAGTTATACTCCTTTTAATTTTTTTGATTTTCTATATCTATAACTAATTTACTATGGTCTTTTAAATATAAGAAATAAAAACTTATTCAAAAAAAATTCACCAATGACAATAGAATTAAGGGATAATGAAACCTTTTTATTACTAAAAACCAATGAATATTGAACTTTGTCAAGTTTAAAAGTAGAAACTAAGCTACATATCATAGATGACACACTCATCACTTTATTCAACATTATACTATAACCTAAACTAACCTATACTTCTACATCTCAAATGTATTTTACTTCTACCATTTACCATGCACGTGTTCACATTCCCTCTACTTAGCCTCCTTTTGTTCCTTAGTGCACACAGTATATTAGGTATATGAATTTAATAACTACTATTCGACCACTAATTGTTTTGTAATACATCTATTAAAGATTAACTAACGCAAACTAAACCTTAGGGATACCTTATTTGCTTCTCTTCTTCTTCACATAAACCTTATAACATTCCCTCTTCAAATTTCACATTTTATTACAATATCAACATTTAACATTTTTATTATTGATACCACTAGATAGGCCATTTTCTTTGTCTCCATCTTTCTTGAAACTCTTATTCTTCTTTCGCTTCTTATTTTTATTCACACAATTCTTCTTAGATTTAGAAGATTTAGCTATCAAATCCATAATTTCACCTTTTTTATGCTTTATCTTTTCATTTTCTTAGACATAGATTAAGATAAGTTGGGTCACTATCCACACCTCTTTCCTAGACTTATAGACATTCTTTAAGGAACTAAAGTTAGAAGCTAAATAAGTCAACACTTAATAGATTATAATGGAATATAAGATCAGGACCTTATGTCCACTCAATAAATTGATTATGTCCTACATTTTTATGATGTAAGCTCTAACCCCAAATGCCCCATCATATCTCAGGGAACTTAATTTATACATAAGTTGACTAGCTTTAGCCTTCTCAAATTTTGTAAATTGTTCATCTAAAGCTATCATGAACCTCTTGGCATTGTTTTTAGACAGTAATCTACCTTTAAATGATATTGACAATTACAATGGTTAACATCTTTTATCACTTTTGAATAAAAATCTTTTCTCTATTATTCTTTTGAGTTATAGATATAGATTCATCCTTAATAAGAGCCATATATAAGTCCACTAATCCCAAGTATCAAATATTGGCCAAAGCTTACCAATACTCGCACGATTCCAAAATTAAGATTTAGGGGTCTAACACTAGTCCACTCTAAGTGAACTTGAGGGCAGGCTAAAGGAAGATTTTATAAGCTAGTTTGTTGGTGAATATGCCTAATTAATGTCTAATTTGTATCATTTATCCTTAACATCTTACCTCAGGTTATAACAAGGTAGAGCTTATTGCAAGCATTCAAGCCCTTTGTATCTGATGTTCTATTCATATCCATTAATCAGCTCCCTAACCTTAGCATTAAGTTTTATCATGTATCTCAAGTGAAAATTCTAGGGATTTTTATATCAAGGACTATAGTCACACTAGTAGTCAAACTAAAGTCAGGTTTCATTGCCATTACCAACCATGTTTTTAACTTTCCTACTGAGTACTTTGCTCATGCTTAGCATCTTCTGTAGTGTCTAAAAGCTATTCACATTAGATTTAAGCTCCCACAGACTTTTCCCTTTCATATAGTGTATATGCTTCCATTGCACTTATAGTTTCTCTTTGTTTATTAATAGCTTCCATCATAAACTAATAAAGAGGAACTTACTTATTGCTCGATGGATCTTAAGCCTATGCCTCCTTGATCTTTAGGCCTACATATATCCTTCCATACAATTTTGGCTTCTGAATTCTTATAAGCATATCCATTCAATAGCAAGTTCTTCTATAACCTCTTAATGTCCTTAACCAACATCTTAGGTAGAACCAAAGAGGAAAATTGATAGATGTATACATTATTAAAGACTAATTTGATCAATTAAAGCCTTCCAGTATAAGATAAGCACTTATTGCAATATTGATTGATTCTTCTTTTTACCATATTTTACCATTTCAAATAAATGTTATAGTCTTTGTTTGAGGGTCTGGTTGTGGTGATGGCTACCCCTAGGCAAGTGAATAGAGGTTGCTTGGTTCTCAATATAGCCAAAGAAGCTAGTTTAGCACTACATTGTTTAGCATCCCTGGAGATTATTACGAAGCTTTTCTTTATGTTCACTTTAATGCTAATTAGCTAGGTACAATTTTGGATTGATTTTAGGAGTGTAGGAATTCAGCTAGGGTTAGCTTTGCAGAACATCAGGAGGTCATATGCAAATGAGAGGCTGCACATATTCATTGAGTTACACCTTTTATAATACTTAAAAGAGGGGTTCATCTTAATGTGTGAGGCAGTGAACTTAAGCAAGTGTAGATGGAGAGTAGATAAAAGGACAGGACCCCCTTTTCCAGGGTAATATGTTTAATATTATATTAGTTAAAAAATGATATTGAAACTAATAGTACCATTCCAACTTACAATACCAGCCGGTATTTAGAAAACTAATAAAATTTTAAAATTATAGGACTAAATTTTTACTAGCATTCTGAATACCAACAGTACTATAAGCTAGTGTGTAATTTCAGTATCATTTTCTAGCTATTATGATATAAAACACAAAACCATCCTTCCTTACTCTCTCCATTCGACCACCTCTCTCAACCTCTCAACTCTCACTCTCTCATTATCCTGTCACCGCCTCACCGGTGTCCTTGATGTTATGCAACCAACAGCTCCCACAATCACCATACATCAGACCTTCATTGCCATATAACTCACAGCTGCAGCCACTTTATTTCGAGCCATAACTACTCCAACCACCCCAGATTCTAGATCTTTTATGCCTCACCAATGTCCTCATCTCCATACAACTGATAGCTCTCATAGTCGTCACGCATCAAACCTTTATTTCCACACAGCTCACAGTTACAGATACTCAAGAGTCCATATATCTCCGTGCCCCACCAAATTTCTTGTCACCATACAACTTTGGTTGTAGCCATGCGGCTCGACTTCATCGCTACACAACTTGTCACCATAGCCACTCCAGCTCATGCCATAAGTGCTCCAACCACTCTAGATCTCTTCATTAGTTTTGGTCCTTTGGAAGATAAATCCATAATTATTTCTTAAGTGAGCATCTGAGTGGCATATTAGATGGGTCTCTAAGTAGCTTTATTATTTTTAAATAAATTTAGGAGCAAGAATGCTAAGAAAGAAAAAAAGCTTACAATGGGCATCTTCATTCTTCAATAATGTAACAAAAGTTGGTTTGGTTCAAGTGAAATGGGGATGAGACTGATTTATTGTGGGAATCTTCATTTCGTTTTTATTTAGCTAATTCATAAGATTCGTTTGGCTTATGAATTTTGTTTGAAAAGTTGCTTAATGCTAATATAAACATGGTAGCTTTATTAAATTGTGTTAATACGGTTGACAAAACCTTTGCATATGTAAACATGCCTATCTATGTTTCCAGATACTTCTATTTTTCACATTATACATTTTCATATATGAGTTTTGAAATGTACAGTTGGAGAAGTTTATGTATTGTCTAATAGTACCTTAAAACAAATTGGATTATGGTGCATAGTCACATTCTCACAAGGATATGCATCTTTGATTGAATTTGAATAGTAACAACCTAAAAAATTAAATTATTAAAATCATTATCAAAACCATTGAGCTATCAAATTATTCATATATTTCACACTAAACATAATGAATTGCACTACAACTTTTCATTTAGGTTGTCCAATAACTCACATTTTGAAAAATCTAATTGTAAATCACATTTTGCATAATTTGGTTGTCATATGTTTCGTTTGTGATTTGTTTTTGGTTTGTTAATGATGTTTTTAACTTTTAAATTCATGTTGCAAATGTGTTAATATTTGTTCATATGTTACAATTTTTTAAAACTCAAATGAGCATTAGCTGGGATTAAAGGTGGTGTAATCATTGTAAGAAAGTTAGCTATAATGTAAAATGATAAATGAAAACTTTACTTAAAGAGTATCCATATGAGAAAGACAAAACGGAGAGGTTAAACAGTGAAATTGATAGTGGAAGTTCTTTTCATGGTAGTTAGAATGATAATGGGTTGTTGAAGGTGGTACTCATACCTAACAAGAATGGATTGTTGCATTTGATGTGAGGAAGAAAAGAAAACAGGTGCTTAACCTTTTTGTACTACAAATAACTTCTGGAACTCATCTTTGAATTCATAGTGCCTTATAATCTAAAGAAGTAGCTCATAATGTACACATGGAGATAGCTAGATTGTGGTATAATACAAGTTTATCATTCAATACTACTTAGTCTTATTATTACCAGCCTATAGTAGATGTTATTACCTCTTACAGTCTAGGATATAAAGCTCTTTTAATTGATAAATGTAGAGGTAATCTTCGCAGTAGCTCCATTTATAAAATAAAAGTTATTTGGATAGAAAAATGACTTGGTCAACTTATGTGTGTTAAATCATATGTGATGATTGGGAAAATAGAAGACATGAGCCTATTATTAATTTTTGGTTTATTTTATTAAGCATATAATGTTATTGAAGTCCATTGATGCATCTAACCTTGTAAGAAGTAATGATAATCCGTTTAATATATTTAATGAACTTGTGAATGAAGTTAGGCTTGAAGACATTGTACAATTCATTAATGATAATGACTTTGCTTATAATGAAACTAAAAAAAAGATTGTAAAGGAGGTATAATTCTTTTTATTGTACTCCTTATGTTGCATGTTAAAGCGACATGATGTTATAAAATATAAGAGATCCTAGATACTTTCCTATCATTGATGAAATTATGCAAAAAGCAAGAAAAGTTACCAAGTTCATCTATAGTCATACATTAGTCTTAAATTTGATGAGAAAGGGTTGCATTGATAATAGGAATTTGTGTCATCTTGCCATTACAAGATTTTGATTAATTTCTTATCACTTTAATATTTTGTTCTAATGAATAAGGAGTTGAGACAATTATTTACAAGGGATAAGAGGGTTATATTTCAGTATGCCCAGTTTAATGTTGGAATGAAAGTTTCCTAAATTATGTATAAAAATTCAATCAATTTGTCATCTAATTTTGTAAGCCTTTGGTGAGAGTACTTCGTCTAGCTAATAGTGATGAGAAGGCAATAATAAGTAAGTTATTGTGATAATGTCACAGAGAGGGCAAAGGAAACAATTAAGGCCAATATGAAAAATAAGCATTCTTTGTATACACCTTATCTTGTAGTCATCAATTAAAGATGAGAAAGACAACTTTACTTTCTGTTGTTTGTTGCTACTTTACTTTCTGTTGTTTGTTGCTAGAGCATATTTGCATCCTAGTGTCTATTTTAGACTAAATTTTCCAAAGAAAGTTGAAGTTAATATGGAAAAGCTATTAACCATCACAACAATTGTTACACATAAGATGATGCAAGATCTCCTTAGTTCATAAACAGAGGCGTACAAAGATGTTTGTGGTAATTTTGGAATACCCATTGCAGTTCATTAAAGAAACAAAGTTAATCCAGGTATATATTTCTTCACTTTTGTTACTTATTTGAAGTTAATCATCACCTTATTTTGTTTATAAGGTTACTTTTGTTGTCTTATAGTTGCTTAATGGGACCAATTTAGAAGTAGAATTCTAAAATTGAAAAGGTTTGCAATTTAAATTCTAATTCAATGTATTAGTGGAACTAGGTGTGAAAGGAATCAAGGCACATTTGAATTCATCCATTCTAAAAAAAGAAATAGATTGGAACACAAAGGATTGACCAATTTGATCTTTGTTCGATACAACTCAAAGCTTCAAAAAAGGTAGGTTATTATCATTATTAAATTGAATATAATTTCTTCTAATTTATTAATTATTTTATTTTATTTTATTTGTTTACTAGAACCATTAATAGAACAAGTAGTTTTATAGATCTAATTTGCCTTGACTATATCAGTCTTTTAGCAGATTAAGTTTCTTAAAAACTAAGTTTTATAAATGACAGTAACTTAGAAGAAGATTTTGGGTGGGAAAGTATTGATTTATCATTTAGTGTAGTGAATTTGAATGATGGTAATGATGAGACTCTTTTCAATGATGAGGATTTTGAACCAAATGAAAATTGTAATCAATGCGATTTAAGTGAATATTTCATTGAAGTAAGTTTCATGTTTTTCATGTTTTTCTCTTTTGTTTATTTCACTTATATTTAATGCATCTATTTCTATATATGCAATATAAATATAAAACTTTTAATTGTAAGCATTTTTGTTTCAGGTTTCACTTTTACTTTGCTATGTTCCTTGACACGAACTTTTATTTTAATGCTTATGGAGTCATAGTCCTATATTATTTTAATATATAATGTTTTGATATAATTTTTTTAACTATATGATGTAAAGTGTAGCATTTTAAGTATTTTTGTATTATTTTTAGTTTTATATCTGTATGATATTTAATTGACATTTTTTATATTAATTGTGGTTATTGTTTACATGTGAAATATGTGAAAAACAATATTTCAAATATATATTATTATGTTTTTAAAGATATGTTTGATGTAAAAAAAATTATATAGCACAATATATTGATGGACAATTTTGTATTTTTAAAAAATTTAGGGATTATTTTGTAATTTTAAAAAATTATCCAAAATGGTATCTAGTATTGACTAATACCAATACTGTACTCTAAAAGAGTCAAATTTGGTTCCAATTTTGGTATGGTATTAATAATATTGCTCCTTGCTCTTTGAACCAATTATTTTGCTCTCCATTAACTAATACACTAAATAAGACAGTTCTTACACATTGATTAATTTATTTAGTGAATTTGGTTGGAAATCCTAAACCTTCAAGAGAATGGTGCAAAAAATTTCATAATTGAGTCAAAGGCCTTCTTGAAATCCACTTTAATTGCATGATGTTTTCCTGAGCCCTTCCTTTGATAACTTGTAAACAGTTTTTCTGCAAAGGAGAATGTTATATCCTATGGTTTTGCACTCAATGCAAGTTCCTTGCGATTTGCTTAGAAATGTGTTCATCACCTCCTTCAACCTCGTCACCAAAATTTTAGAGATGATTATGTTCAATGTATTGCAATAACAGATAGGTCTAAAGTACCTTAGAGTTAGGGTTAGGGATCTTTGGTACCAGAAAAATGAATGTTTGATTGATTTCCCTAAATAGTGTTCCATTATTGAAGAATTCCATGATAGCTTTATGAATTTGATTTTTTGTCTGTTGCTTTGATTGTTTAAGGAAGTAAGCAATCAAGTCATTTGATTCTGGAGCCTTATTAAAGTTAAGATTCCTCAAGGCTATGTCTATTTCTACCACTTTAATAGGTTTGACAAGATTAGCAACTTGCATAGAAAAGATGATAGGCATAAGGAATGAGTTAAGAGTCTACATTGCTGAGACATAGCTGATAGGTGCTTAATTGATTATTTAATTATTTTATAACACTTAGCGATTAAGGACAATAAATTGCTTAAGATACTCACTTTGAGTCGTATGTGATTTTAGGTACAATTTAGAAGCAAAGAAGTTAAAGTTAGTCGAAAGCATGATATTTTGGCCATTTTATGAAGATTAATTTTCACTTGTCTTTATGGAGCAAAAAGAAGACAAGAAAAATATAAATTTGGAGACCCATGGAGGGGTAAAGTCCTAACGCTAGTTTGGAGGTGATATCGGCGCCGACAACTCGGGTTAAGTGTATTTAACTGTTTTTTATTATTCCTTTCTCTCATTAGAAATTGATTGTGTTATCCTATGTTAATTGATTTGGGTTTTGTGTATGGATAATTATACTCTCGTTATTGTTTGGTTATTTGTGTATGAACCTATTGGGTATTGTGAAAAGATGATTTTAATGGATTCATTGAATCGTTTATTTGCAAACCCATTGCTAGAATTTCAATATAATCCATAATTGTTATATCAAAATTCATGTGAGGTGACTAATGATTCGTAATCATTAAGGATAACATAATGTAAGATGCTTTAATCATTGTTAGATAGCATAATATCATCCATATATAGAAGAAAACACAAATTTGCTCCCATTAAATTTGGAGTCTGTATAATTGTTAAGTGTGTTTTCTCCTCAAAATCTGGGTAGTAACTATAACATATAATTTTTAGATACCACTATGTCATGATGCCTAAATTAATATATTGACTTATACAATTTGCAAATATAATTCCCACTTCCCTTTACCTCAAAACGTTTGGGTTGTAACATTTATACCTTTTTTACTATATTATCATCCAAAAAAGTTGTTTTAGCATCTATCAAGCTCAAAATGAGTTGTTATAATGATAATGATCCTAAACGAGTCATTGGTTTACATTAATGAGAAGGTCCTAATGTAGTTTACTCCCTTTTTTTAGTGCCCTTTTAGCTACAATTCTAGCTTTGAACCACTTAACCTTACCTTTAACATCTATCTTGTTATAGAATATCCATTTACAACTAATGGGTTTAAATACATCTAAAATGTTAGCCAACTTCCAAAAGTCATTATTTACCATAAATTGCATCTACTCCTATATGGCCATCATTTATATATTATAATGATTACTGGTTTTAACTTCATCATATGTAAGAGGATCAAAATCTCTCTTGAAACATAGTTGGTCTCACCTATATAAATAATAAAATCATCAAAAGGGTTTAAGACTTCTGCCTTTTATGAATGTCTTAATGGTACTATAGGATCAAATATTAGCTACCTCTCTGTAGTTTTCTCTTTATTGCTATAGCATTAGGTTGAGCATCTACTATAGTTTACTTAATATTATTTGTTCCATCTCTAACATTAGGAGCTAAAGTTACATCCAAGTCATCCTTATGTATCCCTAAAAGTACCTTAAGAACTCTTTTGAACAATATGAATATGTATAAATTTTGTCTTAGGCTCCTTAACTAATTTAGATCTCAGTGATACATGTCTTACATGATTCTTTAAAAACTTTGTATGTCTTAGGAACAAATTTCTTCTTCATTTGGTTACAGAAGTTTAAACTAGATAATCTTGACCTTTAAATGATTTTTAACTAGGCTTTCTACATGTTTATAATTCAAAAGGAGTTTTAAAAACTGAATTGCTAGGAACACAATACAAGATGTAGAGTGTTATTTTCAGTACCTCGTCCAAAAGCACTTCACAAGCTCACTATGTCCTTTAATGTGTAATTGTGCCTCGTTACTACTCCATTATAATAAAATATACCTGAAATGGTATATTATACAAATATGTCATAATTCTCTATAAACTTAATAAAATTTCATTTCTCTTAACTAAATCACCATGTCTACTTTATTATTCTCAACCATGGTCTAACCTAACAATCTTAATGGGTTTATTAAGTTACTTCTCTTTGAACTTTTCTAAAACCTTAGAATTATTATTCAGTTAACCATATCGAGTAGTCATTAATAAATGTCACAAATAACTTCTTTCTAGTAATTGTGAGGTTCAATGATCCATTAGTATCTATATGAATTATCTCTCAAACCTCACTATTTCTAATGGGCCCTTTCTTACTTTCAGTCAGTTCTCCTCTAATACAATCTACATAGGCATCATCAACATCATCATGAATTAATTTAGGGAGTCCTTGATCATTCTTTAAACCTTTCTTTTGAAATATGACCAAGTTTCTTATATCATAATATGAATGACTTCTCCTTGGTTAAACCCTTTTTAATTTTTTATATTCATAAATAAATTACTATGATCTTTTAAATCCAAGTAATAAAAAATTATTCAATAAAAATTCACCAATGACAATAAAATTCAGGGATAATGAAATTCTTTTGCTACTGAAAACTAATGAATTTTGAACTTCATCAAGTTCACAAATATAAACTAAGTTACATCTCATAAATGACATTCTTCACTTTATTCAACATTATACTACCACCTAAACTAAAATGCAGTTCCATATCTCAAATATATTTTACTTCTACTTTGGTTTCATTTCCCATGCATGTGTTCCTTAGTGCGCACATTAGATTAGAAATATGAATTTAATAACCATTATTTAACCACCAATTATTTGGTAGATAATTTACCTATTTTGTGTTAGTCAATATTGAAATAAAACGTAAGTGCATAGCGTAGCTGTAGCTAATACCGACAAGTATGAGTCGATCTCATGAAGACTATAAATCCTAGTAATTACCTTTCCATTATTATCTAGCCCACAGATTGATTTTAGATTTTTAATAAAAAGAAAATAAAAACTAAACAATTAAAGAAATAGAAAACGATAATGAATGCAAAGATAGTGGAATTCACTTAGAAAACTATCATTATCAGAAATCAGTATCTAGGTTTGAATCCCTTTAATCCCTTAATATATTGATCTTTTAGCATACAATTGTTTTGTTGATGTATTGGGTTATGGGGACTCCTATAGTATGCTAATAGTTGACCTTGAGTCTACTAACAACTAATCCTAAGGTCTCTAATCGAATTACTCAGGTTAAATCTTATAAGGTTACGTTACCAATTTATAAGTCCGTATATTAGATTTGACCTTAATCTGGAAGGTTTATGTCATCCTATCTTTAAGGTTGCAATCAACTCCTAATTACGGTATATCTATTCAACCTAGGATTTCTCGATCTCTACGTATGAAATCAGATTATCAATAAAACACGTAATCAAATCATAATAATTAATTGAACCAATTGCATTAATAAAGGAATCAAATCATATCAAAGTATTAACATAAGGATCATTTAACCTTAAAACTAACTGGACGTTTAGTTACACATGATCGAACATGAAATCAAACATACATTGAAAGAAAAAAAATAGAAAACAACGGGTTCATAATTCTAAATCCCCCTGATTGTCTTCTATCAAGTATTTTTACGATGTAGAGGTATGATCTTCTATCTCGATGGATCTTTTGATGATTTCTTCATTTTTCCCGCTTCCCTCGACCAAAATCGTCCTTTCTGGATGTTCCCCATGTCTAGAAATAGTGTCCTAAAGTCTACTCTTCTAATTTGCCTTTGAAACGTGAAATTTATATGAAAACCTAGATTTTTTGGTTATGCACGGTCTTGTGCACAGTCGTGCATCGAATCGTGCATAATCAGAATCTGCTGAGTATCTAGAAAGTGCACGGGCATGCAAAAGTGCACAACGGTGCACGACTTATAGATTGCTGAATTTTTGTTTTACACCGTGTTTTCACCTGAATTCTTCTCCTTTAAGTTCATAAGGACAATTATCACTTATGAAAGCACTTGGAGCTAATTAAGTACCAAATATAAGATCAAAGTATAAAATATCAAGTAAAATACATCAAATATTTGTGTAAAAATATAGTCAATTATCCATCTTTCAGTACAAAATCTATTAAAGATTAATTAAAACAAACCAAATCTTAATGTTACCTTATTTTCTTTATAAAAGCCTTATACTTATGGCATTCCTTCTTCAAATTTCACATTTTATTATAATATCAACATTTAACATTCTTATTATTATTCTTAATGCCACTAGATAGGCCATTTTGTGTCTCCATCTTTCTTGAAACTCTTATTCTTCTTTCACTTCTTATTGTTATTTATATAATTTCCCTTAGATTCAGAGGATTTAGTCATCAAATTTGTAGTTTCACCTTTTTTATGCTTTATCTTTTCCTTTTCTTAGACATACATTAAGATAAGTTTATTACGGTCCACATCTCCTTATTAGAATTATAGACAGTCTTCAAGGAACTAAAGTCTAAAGCCAAATAATTCAACACTTAATATATCATAATGGAATATAAAATTAAAACCTTTAGTGCACTTAATTAATTAGTTATATCCTGCATTTTCATTATTTAAGCTCTAACCTCAAATGCTCCATTATATCTCATGAAACTCAATTTATGCATAAGTTAAATATCTTTAGCTTTCTTAACATTTGTGAACCCTTCCTCTAAAGCTATCATAAACCTCTTGACATTGTTTTTAGATACTAATATACACTTTAAACAATGGTGACAATTATGATGGTCATATTCACCCTTTATCACTTTTGAATATGAGCCTTTTGCTCCATTATATTCTCTTAAGTTATATATGTAGTTTATCTTTAATAAGAGCCATATCAGAGTCCATCAACCCCAAAGCTAGCTCCACATCCTTCTCACAAGCCTCAAAGTTATACTAAAGTCTCAATTAAAAAAAATAGTTATTCATAGCTACCTGACTCATTAAATTAATAATCAAGGACACACTTTATAAAAAAACCAAGCCAAATCTCAAAATTCAGATCACAAATTCTCCTTTGAGCGTAATAAATAAAGCAAATAAAAGTTTTAATAGATCAAGGAAAAATGATATTACAAACTATTATCCCCTTTGGGTAAATCAAAGTATAATAATTAATGATTATTATATAATCTCACCAAACTTATGTATAACTACCCCATTTAATCAAAACAATACAAAGTTAGGAGAAAAATAATCTGACATTATTTTTTTAAGAAGTTAAATTTTGTATTCCAATAATGAAAGGCCAAGCCTTACAAATTTTATACGATACACAAGCAAGCTTTTGGTTCAATCAAAACCACATCCTTCAATTACAGATAGAGGATAAAGAATGCATTGGGTCTAGGTACAAATTAAATTAGTGTAACTTATATAGGCCTTAATCTAAAACTTGTTATGCGATAATTCACAAAAGTTTCCAATTATTAATAATATTTTTTGTGACTTTGAGGGCTTCAACATTGATTAAGAATTAGTGTTGAAGATGAAAGCATGCATATTAGTTTCCTTAAGCTAGAATAATATCTAGTTCCTCTCCTTTTAAACCTCATAGACACTTATGCATAAGACTAGTTTAAGTATAGTGAGATTAGCACCTGGAAAAGAAGCCATGTAAACATTGCATATGAAGCCATTCTAGTCTTTATTTCCACTAAAGCAGTTGCAAGCATTTTGTAAACTATTCTATAAGACTTTGGTGTAGTTATTATTCCCTTATCTCCATACTACTCTTGTAAAATGTACATTGGGGATTGATTATTAGGCATTGGAGCATTACCTTTAAATCATACCAGTCCATTCTAAATAACCTTGGGGGTAGGCTAAAGGAAGAGTTCAAAAGTTTTCTTATTGGTGAATATTCCAAAGGAATGTTTGATCTATATTATTCTATCCTCAACATCTTGTCTCAGGTTGTAACAAGGTAAAGGTTGTTGTAAGAATTCAAGCCCTATGTATCTGATGTGCAATTCATTTCCTCTAATCAGCTTCCTAACCCTAGAATCAGGTTTTGACATATATTTCAAGCTAAAAATTTAAGGTATTTTATATAAAGGACTATAGCCACACCAGTTGTCAAAACAAAGCTTAACTTTATTAACATTACTAACCATACTCTTAAATTATCTGCTGAGTACTTCCCTTAAGCTTAGCATTAGGTTTTTGGTTTGTTAGTATCATTTTCAAATTTGAAATTGATATTGTAAATGTGTCAATATTTGTTCATATATTACTGGATTTTTAGAACTCAAATGACCTAACTATCAATTATGGTCAATATGTTTTGAGTAAATTAACTTTCATATATTAAAACTTTATTTTTGTTTATTAAATTAATTTTGGCATATGTCTTCACAGATAAATGGAGGAAAAATCAAGTACTCCTAATAATTCAGCCTTTTTAGGTTTAAGAAGATTCAATGATCCAACTTGAGCCATGTTAGATGGGTGGTATGAAGAACCATGCTATTTGTTTTTTGTATTGCAACAAACATTTAAAAGGTAGGGGACTCACTAGATTAAAGAAGTATTTAGCTAGGATCAAAGATGACTTGGAAACTTATAAGAAAGTAACCATGACATGAAGTGATAAATAAAAATTTTGTTTAAGAGTATCAACATAAAAAAGACAAAAAGCAAAGATTGAAATATGAAATTGGTAGTGGAAGTTATTTTTGTAGTTGTCATAATGATACTGGGATGTTAAAGGTGGTATTCTTGCCTAACAAGATGGGATTATTGCATTTGATATAAGGAAGAAAATAAGATAGGTTTCTAACCTTTTTTTTACTATGAATAAATCCTAAAGCTTTACCTTTAATTTGTAATGCCATACAATATTAAAAAAGTAGCTCATAATATAGACATAAAAATGGCTAGATGGTGGTATGATGTAGGTGTAACATTCAATGCTTCTTAATCTCATAATTATCAGCCTATGGTGGATAATATTGCCTTATATAGTCGAGGATATAAAACTCTTTCAATTTATAATTATAAAGGTAATGTTTTAAGTAGCTTTGTTTGTGAAATAAAAAGCTATTTAGATAAAGAAAGAATCACTTGGGTAACTTATAAGTGTTCAATTATGTGTGATGGTTAGACAAATAAAATACACGAGCCTATTATTAATTTTTAGTTTATTCTACTAAGGAGACAATGTTTCTAAAGTCCATTAATGCATCTGGCTGTATTAAAAATATTGATAATCTATTTGAGATATTTGTTGAACTTATGAATGAAGTTAGGTTTTAAAACATTGTATAATCCATCACTAATAATAAATCTCCTTATAATGATTAGAAAAATGTTGGAAACCATGTTTAATTCTTTTTATCGGATGCCTTGTATTGTACATTACACTAACCTAATGTTGGAAAGTATAGGAGATCCTAGATACTTTTATATTAATGATGAGCCCATAAAAAGAAAGAAAGTTACCAAGTTCATCCATAATCATGCATGGGTTTTGAATTTGATGAGACAGGATTTTACCAATGGTAGGAATTTGTGTCATCCTATCATTATAAGATTTGCAACTAATTTCTTATCACTTTAGTATTTTGTTCTATTGAAAAGGAGTTAACACAATTGTTTACAAGTGACAAGTGAGTTGTATCTCAATATGTCAGGTCTAATGTTGGAATTGAGGTTTCTAGAATTATAGTTAAAGATCATAAATTTTAGTCCTAGTGTCATTTTATCTTCCAAGTTTGTGAGCCTTTGGTGAGAGTACTTTGTTTGGCTAATAGTGATGAGAAGGCAACAATGAGTTAGTTTATGATGTCATGAAGAGGGCGAAGGAAACAATCAAGGACAAAAAGAAAAATGGACCTTATCTTGCAATCATCAATGAAATATGAGAAAGACAACTTTACTCTCCGTTGTTTACTAGTAGAGCATATTTGAATCCTAGCATCTACTTTCAAATTTTACAAATGAAGTTGAAGTTAATAGGGGAATACTATCAACTATCATAATAATTGTTATACATAAGATGATACAAGATCTCTTTAATTCACAAATATAGGTGATGCGTGTGGTAATGATGCAAGATCTCCTTAGTTCACATACTTAATCTAGGTTTACATTTCTTCACTTTTGTTTTGTATTTGAAATTAATCATCACTTTATTTTTTTTATAAGATCACATTTATTTTTCTACAGTTGCTTAGTAGGACATGTTCAAGAGTGGAGTTCTAGAATTACAAAGGTCTGCAAATAAAATTTTGAGTCAATATGTGAGTGCAACTGGGCATTAAAAAGGAATTGGAGTACGTTTGAATTCATCCATTTTAGAAAAAGAAATAGATTGGAATATAAAAGATTGAACGATTTGGTCTTTGTTTGATACAAATTCAAGCTTTTAAAAAGGTAGGTTATTATCATTATTAAGTTACATATAATTTATTATAATTTACTTATAATTTAATTTATTTGTCTACTAAGACTCTTAGTAGAACAAGTAGTTCTATAAATCTAATTTACCTTGACTATATCGATCTTTTAGTGGATTTGGTTTCTTTGGAACCAAGTTTTATAGATGAGATAGACTTGGAAGATAATTTTGAATGGGAAAGTATTGACTTATCATTTCATGCAATGAATTTTAATAATGGTAGTTATAAGACTCCTCTTAATAATGAGAATTGTATACCAAATGAAAATTGGGGTTAATGTAATCTAAGTGAATATTCCATTCAATGAAGTTTCATATTTTCTTTTCTCTCTTTTCATTTAATTTCACTTAAGTTTAATGTATACTTTAAATTATACATATGCAATACAAATATAAAACTTTTAATTATAAATGTTATTGTTTTACATTTCACTTCTACTTTGCTATATTTTTTTGCACAAATTCTTGTTGTAATGCTGATAGAGTCATAGATCTATATTGTCTTTTATATAATGTTTTGATGTAATTATTTTTTACTATATGATGTAAATTGTAACTTTTTAAGTAATTTTATATTATTCTTAGTTTTATATATGTATGATAATTAAACAATCCTTTTCTTATATTAATTGTGGTTATTTTTTATATGTGAAATATGTGAAAAGTCAAATTAACATAAATAAATAGAAAGTTGTTATTTCAAAATCTATATTCTTATGATTTTGAAGAAAGGTTTGACATAAAATTAAAATTATATAGCATAAGATATCAAGCGATTATTTTTAATTTTATGAAATTTAGGGAATATTTTGTAATTTTATAAAATTACTTAAAATGGTACCTAGTTTTGACTAGTACTAGTATCGTATTATACAAGATCTAAATTCGATACCGAGTCTGGTATGGTATTTATAATATTGCGTATTGCACTTTGAACCAGTTATTTTGGTCTTCATTAACTACCACATTAAATAAATGATCGGGTTATCGAAGCCCTCAAAACTAATTTTGATTCTCTAGACTCTCATAGTAGTAGTAGAAATAGGTTGAATCCTAAAAGAACTAAAAACTAGTTTCTTAATTTCAATTAACAAAACAAAGTAGGAGTTTACGATTAATTAACTAACTAACTAAATTTAACAAGGAATCAACATATATCAGTTGAATATAAAAGTGAGAAATTCAAGATTGCTTAGCTCTGATTTAAAGGAAAGATTTTATCTAATTGTAACATTGATCATTGGTCTAACAAAAATAATTTTCACAATTCAAGAAGTTAGTCTAAAACATATTATGATATCCATAATAAATCTCAAATTTTTCCTAATTTAATTAGTTCAAATCTAGCATTCAAACTAAAACTTACCATCAACTGATTGGATATGATAGCATTTAAATGATAACAATAAGCTTAGTGAAAATGACTAGACCTTAAATTAAATAATTGAGAAAGTTACAACTTCTTAACTTCATTTTCTTGTTTCTCATAAGTTAAATATACAAATTTATAAATAATATATTTGCTACTTGTAGCAATCCTTTATGACAATTACAAATCACTGAACTTATGGATAGCTATAGAATAATCAAAATTAAATTAATTTTTCATATTAATCAATATTAATTATCTATGAAATATAAGAACACAAAATAAGAAATACATGAATTAAAACATGAATATAAGTTTAAAACAAAACCTAACAAAGTTACAACTAGAGTTTTAAATCCCTTTAAATCAAAATGTTTGGATTTATCCACATATGGATTTAGTTCCAACACTAAAAATAAAAAAGAAAAGATCAAAGATTGAGAGAGAACTACTAAGAAAATGAAAAGAGAATGATGGAGAAGGTGGTAGACATGTTTTTGTTTTTTTTTCCTACTTAAACCCAGTCTACTTATATCTTGCAAAGATCCTTACATAATAGGGATGAAAATAAGTTACCTAATTGAATTCCAACTCTTGAAGTGACTATAACATTAGGCATGATCTTGCCTTATCCACTGTAGTAATTTTCCACTTTTTCCAAAATTCATGATTTTGACCAATAATGCTTGAATTTGAAGCAATCTCCACTTGTTATCTCGTAAAACAAAACAACTATTAATTTTCTTATTTAAGCACCAAAATATAACCAAAACAAAAGAGATCATTTCAATTAGCATAACTAAATAACATCTTATCAAATTCCTTCACACCGGACTTATGCTTACCCTCAAGCATACATTAATGTAATAAATCAATCATCCTCATAATAATCTCTCATCTTCTTTCATGTTATCCAGCAATATCCCAAAAGCGAACACACATTAAAGGTCGTTTAGGATAAAATAACAATTGAGAGAATAAGCACTCATAGGACACATTGTTAGAATGAAAGCATAGCATCTCATCAATTCCATTAAAATCAAATGACGCATTGTCTTCTCAATTTATAGGTTATATTACAATTCACCTATCTGAGAAGAATGAGTCATACAAAATAAGAGATTAGCAGTAAACTATAAAATAATGCAAAGAAACTAAAATAGTTCCTCAGTAACTGTGCCATAATTTTGATCAGATTATCGAAGTCCTTAAAATTAATTATGATTTTCTAAACTTTTATGGTAGTCGTGGAACCTGATCGAATCCTAAGAGAAGTAAAAAAAAACTAGTTTCTTAATTTCAATTAACAAATAAAAGTAGAGGTTTATGATTAATTAACCAATAAACTAAATTTAACCAGGAATCCAAATAAATCAACTGAATGCAAAAGTAAGAAATTCAAAAGTACTTAACTCCAACTCAAGGGAAAGATCTCATCTAATTATAACATTAATCATTGGTCTAGAAAGAATAATTTTCATAATCCAAGCAGTTAGTCCGAAATATATTGGGATAGTCATAATAAGTCTCAAATTTTCCTTATTTAGTTAGTTCAAACCCAACATTCAAACCAAAAATTACCGTCAATTAATTAGGTATGATAGCATTCTATATCAATTAAATGATAGCAATAAGTTTAGTAAAAAAACTATACTTTAAATTAGATAATTGAGATAGCTATAACTATTTAACTTAGTTTTCTTGTTTCTCATAAGTTAAATATGCAAATTCATAAGTAACATATTTGCTACATGTATTAATCCTTCATGAAAATTACATATCACTAAATTCATTTGTTATATTAATCAAAATTCATTATTCATGAAATATAAGAACACAAAACAAGAAATACTTAATTAAAACATGAATATAAGTTTAGAACAAAACCTCACAAAGCTACAACTAGAGTTTTGAATCCCCTTGAATAAGAATATTAAGATTTAGCCACACACGGCTTTAGTTCTAACACCAAAAATAGAAGAAAAGATGAAAGATTGAGAGAAAAATACTAAGGAAACGAAAAGAGAATGATGAAGAAGGTGGTAGATGTGTTTTTGTTTGCTTTTCCTACTCAAAATGTGTTGGATCCCGTATCCGGAACCCAACTATTTAATCCAAAACCCTCAAACTTATACATGATTATAAAACGAAAAGAACAAAAACAAGGCAAATCGAAGGCTCGGAATCGAATGCGAAAAGAACCGAAACGAAACGAATCGGATAACAAAGTACGGAAACAAAACGAAA
Source organism: Erythroxylum acuminatum (assembly GCA_026284645.1). NCBI lineage: Eukaryota > Viridiplantae > Streptophyta > Magnoliopsida > Malpighiales > Erythroxylaceae > Erythroxylum > Erythroxylum acuminatum. Next base: position 6,050,908 of record JANKOD010000006.1, on the reverse strand, counting down.
GCGGAAGCAAAAGCAAATCGAACCGAAAGGCATAAGGCGGAA
>JANKOD010000006.1:6040501-6050766 GCA_026284645.1 Erythroxylum acuminatum | reverse complement strand
AAAATTTTCATCTTATTTATTATATTCCGGTTTGATAGCGGTTTATTACCGGTTGAACCTCTAAACCTTAAACCTTTTCTTCGACCGATTCGATGTCCGGTCCGGTTTTTAAAACATTGAGAGGAACAGATACAACAATTTTAGAGGGCTGATCCCCTGTCCATTTTTCCCTGTCCACTTTGCATCTGAGCCATCTACTCATGTGGGTCCCACATGAGTGGATGGCTCAGATGTAAAGTGGACAGGGTAGGACAGGGAAAAATGGCAGGGGATTTGAGGGGACAATTTTAACCTCAAATAACATATTTGATGAAAGTACAAGAAGAGACTAGGTTTAAGATCACGATACTAAAGTATATTATTGTAACACAGGATGTTGAGAGCACTAAATGAAGGTGCATGAACCTAAAGTTTTCAAGGGTTACAGAATGTAAAGGAGCTCGAGAACTTTCTATAAAATATGGTGTAGTACTTTCCGATTGCTGAAGTATGCGATGTTAAAAAGGTCAATGTGATGGTCATGTATTTTGATGAAGATGCCAAACTTTAGTAGAGAACAAGCCCTATATAGGATGTCCTTGTTGGAGTTAAGGGACCTTTGAAAATAACTTGGTAAATTGTTGGAGGCAGTGTTTGTCCAACCTTTTAAAGCCCCATAAGGTGCCTAACGCTATTATAGAAAAAGCAAGATAAAACACTTAGGATGTGTTTGGACTATCGAGCCTTAAACAAGATAATAATGAAAAACAAGTATCTTGTTCCTTTAGTTCAAGATTTGATGGACATATTATCGAGGGTTGTAGTTTTCATGAATCTTGATCTTTAGAATGGCTATTGACAAGTATAGATAACCAAGGGTGATGAGCAAAAGACAACATTCATGACTCAATATAGGTCATACGAATTCTTAGTTATGTCATTTGGATTGACTAATACGCCTATGACATTTTACAACCTAATGAACGACTTGTTGTATGAATTCCCTGAAAATTTCGTTATGGTGTATCTCGACAACTTCATGACATATAACATTAATATGGTAGAACATGTGGAGCATTTGAGGAAAGTATTTGAGATGCTAAGGCAACACAACTCTATGTGAAGATAGAGAAGTGTGAGTTTGCATAGTCAAAGATTAAATTCTTGGAGAACTTAGTTAGCAATGGTTAAGTTAGGATGGATCCAAAGAAAGTGAAGGCAATAGTTGAGTGGCAAATTCCCATTACAATATGATAGTTGCAGAGTTTTCTCAAATTGGCTAACTGCTATAGGTAGTTTACAGTAAAGTACTCAAAGAAAACAACATCATTAACAGACTTGTTGAAAAAAACAAGAGTGGTGTTGATCAGATGCTTTGCAACATTCTGTTTCCATACTAAGGGTTAGAACCCTAGATTTTTGTAAATGAGAAATAACAATAAGAGATTAGAAAAATGTATTTCATATTCATGCATAATATAGCATTCATACACGTGAATTTGATTGTTTTGCACACATTTCAATGATTGTACATACACTCATTTGACATTCTTTAGGTATAATTGATATTTAATGTGATTATAATGTGAATTGTGGATTATGTATCTTAAAAATTAAGTTGGTAGATATTAGTGATTTAGAATTTTTGGTGAAATATGAGAAATTTCTTATAATTATGAGTATTTTTGGACTAGAAAAAAATACCAAGTAGCAGAACAATTGATAAATGGTAGTAGAATTAAGTGTCAAGGCAGTAGAAATTATTAATAAGAGACATTAAGATTTAATGACAAGTGTCATTGAAAATTGGGAGAGAATTGGATTAGAAAGTGAGGGACAATTTGGCTGATAAAAAAAATTTCATATGGTAGGTTTAATAAATATCCAATTTGACCTTTAATCTTTAAGTGGAAGGTGTCATGACACCTACCACATTATTTTACAAACCCACAAAAATGTTCAAAGTGAACGACCATTTTCCTTTCTTTGTCTTTCAATTGTTAAATGCTCTCTTCATTATGTTCTTTATCTTCTTTATTTGTCTTCATCCCCAATACTCACTTCTCACCCCATCCATGTTGAAGCTTATTTTCACCTTTCATTTGCCACTATTGTTTTGTTATCTTCTTCATTTCTGACTAAAGACCCAACTCTACCACTATTGAATGTTGATGATCGAATGATACTGGAGAAGCTAGGGTTAACAGTGTTATTTGAAGATCTTGGAGTAAACAAGTAAGTCTAAAGCATGACTCTTCATTATTTGTTACATGAAACATGTTTGATGATAGTTAAAGGTCAAATGATCATTAAATGGTAATATGTATATGCTGAAACGTGAATGAGAAAACTTGGGTATGTTCGTCTCTTACTTTTACATATATGATGATCAATATTTCATAAGTTGTTGATGAGATGATTTTGAGTTAGAATGATCATTGAAATGATGTAGAAATTGTGCAGCAAATTGATAGATAAATGGATAGGTTTTATGTTCTGTTTTCTTGGTGTATCAACATGGATCTCTTCGAGTGTTATAGAGATGAGTTAAAATGAGTTTGATGCTAATAAAAAAGTGTACTATGGTGTCTTGAAATCGGAAGAATTAGTGTGATAGTGATATTAAAAGCCTGTTAATTTTAGCAAGTTCGTCTGTACACGATCGTGACTATGCAAAAGAGAAGAATTAGAATGAAAATGATGAAGTGTGTTGCAATAAGTTAAATGGAGTGTTTTCACTGAATATGCATTTGTATTTTGGCCATATCTTGATCTATAGATATCCAAATGGGATGATTTTTAATTAATATTAAACTAAAAACATATGGCTACAATTTTCATGAAGGAATCGAATTTGAATTCTGTCTCTAAGGGTTTCGAAACTTAGCTTGAAGTTAAGTACTGTGTGGTGTCGTGGTATGAGAATAGTCTGTAGTATTTTGAGAATAACTTGCAGAATACTGAACCAAGCTGTGAGAACTTGGTGTCGTTAGAAACTTAAGACATATAGAAACATCTTTTTAGAAGAATGTATTGCCTAAATACCTCAGTTTCTATGTCAAAATGGCCATGAAAAATTGACCTAAAAATCTGTCTTGAGAAAAAAAAAGGAAAGGCCATCAACTTGAGTTATTCTTCTTTTGTGTGATGATTGAAACAACAAATGGTAAGGTACTTTCATATAATGCACATAGGCTTGAATGAAGCTTGACTTGAATCTAGAATGATGCTTGAAAAAGGGATTAAATATGTGATATGTTTAGGATGATGAATGAGGATATAAATTTAAGAATGGATTGTTGTTTACCAAGTGTTCTGACCTGAAATTTTAGAGATGTTATAAAAATAAAAGTGATTCTAGGAAAGATAATGTAATCCAAAGAAGGTGAATGATGTGTATTAAGTAAAGGTGAATGATAAATTAGATATTTTGTGATCTTTTAATGCTTGAATGATCTTAGTAAATGATTGAATGATGAACTTAGAATAATCTTGTACAAATGAAGGGTAAATCTAATTTTAATTTAGACAAATATGAGTTATGAAGTATGAATGATCATAAGATGTGAATTAAGGAAATATACCCGAGATTGTCATGGAGCATGCATTATACATATCACATATACATATGTATATGATTGAGTATTCATGAAAATATGCAAATTAGTAAAGTGTAAATGTGCATGTATTACATGATATAGAAGAGTAATTAGAGCGACAACATCCAGACATTACCAAGACGTCGAGGCAATAGCAATCTAGAGCATATTATGAGTTGACCTAGATGGTCTCATATTCATTGTTTGTTCTGTTTCAAATTTCTGTATTACTACTGATATGATTGATATGAATGTGTTAATTGTGGATAATAAATTTTAGGCGTTGATGTATGTAAAAAAATCATTGGAAGTTCTCCTTAAATGTGAATTTGAATGAATAAGTGATACTCAACATTATTGTTGAATGTCGGACTAAGGTCCGATGATAAATGTAAATGTGAATGTGAAACTGAAATCAAGTGACTGATTAAATATATGTGAATGTGATGAATTTCATTACATGAATGCATGACAACATAAAGATTGTTGTGATCGGAGTAGCCACCGAAAAAGAGCTTAAAGTTAAGAAATTGAAAAGGAGGTTAAAGCTTAGAAAGTGATTAAGAGCCAAAGGCTCACTATGTAAAATGAGCCCTATATCCCCAACAGATAAGGGACATTTATTAATGAGCTCGATATCCACAATAGACACGGGACAGTTATAGCCACTTAGTCACAACAATAAATGATTGAAATAAATAGTTTGATATGTATTCATGAGCATTGCATATGCATTTGATATGTATGATTTACAAGATTGAAATAAATAGTTTGAAAGATTTCTGAATGTGAAGTATGATTTAAGTGAATATGAAATGTATGTGACTCAACATGTTGAATTGATGAAGTGATATGAATTTTGTGAGTATATATGAATTGATGTGTTATGTGATTGAGTGAGCCATTGAGGATGGTCCACTCACTGAGTTCGCAAAACTCAACCCAATAGTTACAATATTTTTCAGGCTTAGAGAAGATCTCCAATTAGACAAATTAGAGTCTAGCCACTACATTCGAGTAAGAGATAAAGATTGGGATCAGTTCGCATCTGCATGGATTTTTCTATTTTTTGTATTAAATAATGTATTCTGCAATTATTGTACCATGTGTATCTGAATAATTCTTTTTTGTAATGACTTTCGAAATTGGAAATGTTTGTAAATGAGATTGATCAATGATTGTAATAATAACTGTGATTATGATGTTTATGAAAAAAGGGCTCAATTTAATTGGTGGTTTTCTGTAATATGTGTGTGATGTTTGAAAAATTTGTAATGAGTTCGATTGTTTGACCGTCCTAGCGCACCACCCTTGTATGTTCGGGGATATGCACTATAAGAGTGGGGTGTTACAAAGTTGGTATCAGAGCCTAGGATTAGTGTCTTACATGAGCGGTTTTTGAAATATGTGTAAAAGGTACATGCATTTTAGACATGTCTTAGCATGCAGCAGCAACTGATCCCTAGTTTGAGTCGCATTTACATGAGTCACATGCATAAGCATTCATTCAAAGTTTAAGCTGTTAGAAGTAACGAGAAGGATGATGATCTGTCAAAATGTGAGAAAATGAAGGTTTATGGATATTTAGAAATGAGAAATAGTATCTGGATTTATATGATAGATAAAGATTCACTACATTTATATGTGTGGTTGTATCATTAAACATGATATCAATATTGTACTGTGATAGTATACCTTTGAATATGATATATATGTTAATATATTGTCATGGATTGATTGAGGAAAATAGAGATATGGTATAAATGACAAGATTTAAAGTGTATAAACAAAGTTGGATGAAAACAAAATTTTCTATGATATTAAAAGGCTTAAATTGGGCTTGGAATAGTTGTTTGATTATCGTGATAAGAGTTTATGATTCAGTACAAGAATATGTCTGTGGAATTGAGATTAGAATTTCAAAATGGTTAGGCCTCTATAATTCTGAATTGATTGAGGATATACATATGGAAGATGAAATAAATGACAATAGGAAGATGAGATAGAAATGAGGAGAGAATAAAAGGGGAATGAAGTATACATGAATGACTTTACATGAGATGAATGATATGTAGTAAGGAGAAAATTAGAAATGCATATAAGATAGGATTTTATGTACGAATGAGATTAAGAAAAAGATGATGAATCAAATGAGTAGAATTTTGAGAGTTAATGCAATCATTATGGTAATTATTATGAAATGATGTAGCATTAGAAGAAGTATATTTTGGAAAATTAGAGTAAAATTGATGTTAGTATGTGTGTTAATGTGAGGAAGAAATGAGGAAGAAAGTGTAGGGCATGATCGTGGCCTTACCCCATGATCGTGGAATGATAAAAATAAGTTTCTATCACGATCATGGCAAGGATACTCTGATCGTGGGTAGGAATAAAGAGAGAAATATTATCTAGGATCAATTGAGATCAAAGTATCATTATTGTAAGAAATAAATTTGTGATTTGTCGGAAATAAATCTCTACATAGAATGGGATGACCTTGATGATACACACCTAAGCATATGTGACAATAATCATGTCTACTACTTCATCGAGTGTTGGTAAATAGAACATTATGACCTTATAAGAAATGATAGAATTTGATCTTCTTGAGGTGCTGAAAATGGCTGATAAGCAATGATGAAAACAATTGATTGATAAGGATTACATAAATAGTATAGATGATAGTAGCAAGAAATCTTCTTTTGAAGAAAAATTTCACTGAATTAGGTTAAGTAGACCAGATGGTTTACTTTTAAGAATAAACGATGATGGAACAAATTAGAAGTGAATATTGGAGTCCCGCTTTTAACTGAGACTCAGGCATAAGAGGTAGAATATGCTACTGAGAGTGTATGCATTTTGTTTGATGTAAAGTATCTAACTATGTGATTGGATTCTTGAATTTGAGGTGACACTATTGCTAATGTGAGGAGACCTTAGGTCTACACTATATTCTATGTAAATATGTTCAGGAGGTATAAATTAGATTTGGTGAATGTGATACCAACTCAGGAAGTTAAGATTGTAAATAAATTGAAATGTGTGGAGAAAATAATATGAATGAATAGACATTAGAATAAGTCAATGAGAAATCAGACGAAATTGAATGAATGGAGAAAAGCATTCGAGAAAGGAAGTCAATTTGGAGACTGAGAAAACGTGAGAAATCATTTCCCCAATTGAGGAATTAGTTACTTAAGGATTTCGAGGACCAGATATGGGTGCATTGAGTTTTGGTGATATCTAATTGGGTGACAAATGTCCCTATCAGTATTCAAGATATAGTGAATAAAGTGTTCTAACCTTGCTTGGATCAATTAATGACAGTGACCATAAGATGATAATTGAGTATATTTGAAAAGGTGAACGGAATATTTTGAATACTTGAGGTAAATCTTACATATCATGAAGGAGAAATAATTATATCTCAAATTCAATAAGAGTGAATTTCAGCTTGATCAAGTAATATGTTGGGTCATAAAATATCTGGACAGGGCAGAGGTAATGATGAAGTGAGAAACTCCAAGGAATATATATAAGAGATCCAGAGTTTTCTAAAACTAGTTGTATATTGGATACTACCAAAGACTGTTAAGGAGTTTTTACTAATCTTAGCACTTTGACAAAAATTTATGAGGAAAAACGTGTAAATCGTATGGATTGATGAATGTAAAAAGAATTTTGAGGAATTATAACACTGATGTTAATTATATCGTTTGGATTTGGAGATTATGTAGTATATAATGATGTTTCACACCAGAGATTAAGATGCAATCTGTTGCAGCATAATATAGTGATTTTGTATAAATAGAGACAACTAAAGTCTCATGAGTTGATTATTTGATACATGATTTAGAATTTGCTGCAATAGTAATTACTTTGAGAGCTTGGAGATATTATATACAGTGAAACATTTTGGATATATATATAAATATACAGATCATTAAAGTTTGAGGTAATTATTGAGTTTGAAAGAATTAAATACGAGACTGATATAATGGATAGAATTCCTTGAAGATTATAATGTACAAATGAGTATTTCCCAGTTTGTAATCTAATGCATTGAACCAAAAATTCAATAGCAGTGTAGAACAAATTTAGATACTGAGGTTACCAAATCTAGTGTAATAAAGAGCATAGAATGTCGAGTTGAATTTTGGGCAAATCAAAGTATTATTAGCTATTGAATTTAAGATTAGTTTCATATGAAAGGACTAACAAATCCCAAATTGAGGATTCATAATTTATGAATCTTACTGAGAAATTGAAAATGAATACGAATTTTGAGTTTTAATTGGAATATGATACTTTGTGATTGAAATAAGAAGCATGTGTACCCGATAAAGATGATTGAGTAAAGAGATTATTAGAGAAAGCACAAATAACAACCTATGTTATACATCCTAGTAGGAATACGCCGAAATAGCATTTAACTGCTAAAGATGTAGAAGCAAGTGACTTCATGTATGAGTTGCCAACGTTATTAACTATTGGAGATATGCTTAAAGCTTATATTTTGGAGTTCATAAGAACTTGAGGTCAATGTACAGTTTTAATTGACCTTAAGCATAACAATCATTATCACAGTGATATCATTAGAATGCCGTATGAGGCATTATACGACATAAAGAGTCATCCTCCTTTATATTGGGATGACTAAGGTCAAAAATAGTTGAAGACTAGAATTGATTAGAGATGTTGTTGATAAGTGAAATTGATCTGTACTAGAAATTAGGTGACTCAAGAAAGACGAAAGAATTAGGTGGATTAACACCAAAGATATAGAATATAATGAGATAGACATAAGATTTAAGTGTATTAACACTGAAGAGATGTGAATTATCAAGCAAAAGATGAAATGTTTCTGAGAGTATCACCTTGGCAAGATGTGCTTAGGTTAAGAAAAAGGATAAACTAAGCTTGAATTGTATTAGTCCATATGAAGTTATTGAGAGCATAGGACCATTAACTTAAGTTAATCTTACTAACAAAGATATATCAGATTCACACTATGTTACATGGGAGTATGTTAAAAAATATCGATATGATCTGGCATAGATGTATTGTTGGCACGGGAAGTGAAACACCATTTTCCTTTCTTTGTCTTTCAATTGTTAAATGCTCTCTTCATTTTGTTCTGCATCTTCTTTATTTGTCTTCATCCCCGATACTCACTTCTCATCCTATCCATGTTGAAGCTTACTTTCACCTTTCATTTGCCACTATTATTTTGTTGTCTTCTTCATTTTTTACTAAAGACCAAACCTTACCACCTTTGAATGTTGATGATCGAATGATACTGGAGAAGCTAGGGTTAACAATGTTATTTGAAGATCTTGGAGTAAATAAGTAAGTCTAAAGCATTACTCTTCATGATTTGTTAAATAAAACATGTTTGATGATAGTTAAAGGTCAAATGATCATTAAATGGTAATATGTACATGCTGAAACGTGAATGAGAAAACTTGGGTATGTTCATCTCTTACTTTTACATATATGATGATCAATATTTCATAAGTTGTTGATGAGATGATTTTGAGTTAGAATGATCACTAAAATGATGTAGAAATTATATAGCAATTTTATAAATAAATGGATGGGTTTTATGTTTTTTTTTCTTGGTGTATCGATATGGATCTCTTTGAGTGTTATAGAGATGAGTTGAAATGGGTTTGATGCTAATGAAAAAGTGTACTATGGTTTCTTGAAATGAGAAGAATTAGTGTGATAGTGATATTAAAAGCTTATTAATAAGTTCGTCTGTCATGATCGTGCATTAGTAAAGGGTTCTGTCACGATCGTGCACTAGCATTACCATATTCAGGTTCCGTTTGATTTCCTTGAATATATCTTCACACAATGGTTTAGTGAAGATATCCACCCATTGATAATTCGTCTCAACAAATTGTAGATTGATGATTCCTCTCTGTACATAGTCTCGTATAAAATGATGTCTAACTTCAATATGCTTTGCCCTTGAGTGTTGTATTGGATTCTTTGATTGATTGATAGCACTTGTGTTGTCATAGAAGAATGGAATTTGATCTTCTTGTATGGAGTAATCTTCTAACTGATACTTAATCCATAACATCTATAAACAACAACTTGCAGTTGACATATATTCAGCTTCTGGAATAGATAGAGCAATTGAGTTTTGCCTCTTGCTTGACCAAGAAACTAGATTATGGCCAAGAAAATGACAACCTCCACTTGTACTCTTCCTATCAATCCTGTCTCCAGCGTAATCAGCATCATAATAGCCAATTAACCTGAAATCTTTACCTTTCTCATACATTAAGCAAAGATCAGTAGAATCTGATAGATTTCTCAAAATTCTTTTGACAGTAATATAGTGAGATTCTCTAGGATCTACTTGAAATCTGGTGCACAAACAGACACTAAATAGAATATCAGGTCTGCTTGCTGTAAGGTAAAGTAAAGAACCAATGATTTCTCTAAAAAGAGTTTGATCAACCTTCTTACCTACTTCATCCTTAGATAGAAGAATTGAAGGATGCATAAGGGTTGACATAGGTTTGACCTTTTCCATTTTATACTTGACTAATAGTTCTTTGATATATTTCTGTTGATGAATAAAAATCTTTTCTTTGGTTTGCTTAATTTGTAAACCAAGAAAGAATTTTAATTCACCCATCATACTCATTTCAAATTCACTTTTCATAAGAT
>JANKOD010000006.1:5953697-5963886 GCA_026284645.1 Erythroxylum acuminatum | reverse complement strand
GCGTGGATCCCGCAAAATTAATGGCTGAGATTCTATGAGACAGAATAAGACAGAGTAAAACTGGACAGAGGATCTGGGATGGTTGGTAAGGGTTATGCTTCTGCTTTGAAGTAGGCTGGAGCTGTATTATCGTAATAAGAGTTTTTCTTTTTTATAAATATTTGTGCTCTTGAAGTAAAAATATATATTTCTCAAAATAAAAATTTTATTTTAAATTAATACATCCTTCTTTTTAAAATTTAATAACAAAATTATCATAAAAACTTTAATTACATGCCATATAAACATTAATCGACTAACAAAATATAATTAAAATGATAATTAATTTAATTTTTAAATTTGACTTGAATTAATTTAATTAATAATTATAGTAAATTATTGATTTGTGTTAAATTTAATTAGTTTGTTATGAATTTAAAAATTAAGTTAAATCATCGTCTAAGTAATATTTGATTAATTTATATATAATATTTATGTCAAGTGTAATTTAAACATTATTTTTAACTGGATTGTTCTAAGAAAATAAAAATTATTTGAATATAGTAGAAGAATTTGATGTATTCGACGATTCTGTAAATAATGTTGAAGAGTTTGGAACTTTTGAAGATGATGAGATACAACCTCTTTTAGAAATATAATTTTAATTTTAAATTTTATATTAGACTCAAATTTAGTTTAAATTATTATATTTGATTGATTATTAGTTTATTATAAAATAATAGATATTGATATCTTTTTATTTCAATAATTTTTTTTACTTACTCTTGTAATTTTTACTTCTTATTTATTATATACTAATTTTATACCGATTTTTTACCGATTGAACCTTTAAATCTTTCCTTTTATCTGTTCAATATCCTATCCGGTCCAGTTTTTAAAACGTTACAAACAAGCAAAACCTTGTAATCTATTTGTGATCCGACGTGGCAAAATCTGGGCGGTCAATGAATTCGATAATCAAAGAGAGGGAAACAAGCAAGTTCAAAAAGAGGCCATTACTCGTGGCTAGGGAGTGGAGACCTTCACTGGCATTGTGAGAGAACTTCAGATCCGATCAGCTTCAAGTAAACCGCCGACCGGCGTTGTAGTGTAGTAATTCTTAGTCGGAGAATATGAAGAAGCCGAATCACCGATCTAAACCAGCGTCCCCCTCCGGGTCCTCGGACGATCGGAAACAGCAACATCACGAGAAGAGAGTTTGCAATTTGGAGAAAGAAAATGAAGCTCTGAAGGTTGTTTTTCTGGTTTAGTATAATTCTAATTCCTGATTTATAGGTGGTGATTTTGCAGAGTCATTCTTGTTTCAGTGATGCTTTTTGAGTAACTTGAACCGGTTTGGCTCGTTAGAAAAGTTAGGTGACTAAGAAGAACTTAGTTATTGTAGACTTTAAATCGTATTGGTGTTTGATGTGTTTGGTTTGATCGTTGAACAGTTGGATCCTTTCTGGAGATTCTTGGTTCGCTCTGTTCTATTTTTGTAAGACTTGAACAATATAAGCAAGCTTTAATTGAAAAAAATCTATTGTTTTGAAAATACGGGATATAGACAATTGCGATTATAATAAAATGGTTTGAATTTATGCTTACTTAGTAGTCTAGTGTTCAAACGTGGAGGCATTCTTTTGCGAATTTTTTGGTGACTTGACAGAGGGAGATCGAGGAGTTGAAAAGCAAATTGGCTAGTTTTTCCCCTACTTCTGTTGATAGGTTAAGAAAACAGAAAGATAGGGAACCTCAATTGTCTGCGATAGAAGAACAGGTGGGTTTGAATTGAATTCGTGAATTCTTTAATGCCAATGTTTATTTCTTACAACATGCATTTGATTTCTTTTCAGGTTGTGGAGTTGCAGAAGAAATTAAATGCACATTTTCAGCTCTCTAGTCAAAAACAGAAGAGGGGAGAATCAGGAAAGCCGCATCAAGATGAAATCCAAAGATTAAAGGTTCAAAAGGTACCATTTTTCTCTACAAGGCATATTAATAGTAAGTTCTTTTGCATTCCAACCATGCAGCTGACAACTATGTGTTTTCTGCATGAAGGTTGAACTTCTGTGCAAAATCAAGTTGCAATCTGTTCAATTCAGGCTGTCTAAAGCTTTGCTGGAGAAAGAAGTTCTTCAAGTATGTACTAATTATTTTGTGGTTTTTCTTCCTGCAGATTTTGGTAGCTAGTTAATATTACACCCTAGATCTGTGTATGTTCAGCTTTGTTTATGAGTTAATTTTGAACTTTGACCAAGCTTTCTTCCACAACTTGAAGAGCTCTCTGTCTCCATTGCCTGCTTTAATGTACTTCAAATTGAACCCATTCTACTTTGCATTCCGCTCCTTATAAGTATAGGCATTCAGTTTCGATCCTGTTAGATGGAATGAAGTTGGACATAATCCAAAATTCTGCCCACTGTACTAGATAATATCCTAGCCTTACGTATTACATATACATGAAGTTTAAGTACTCTGTTTGCATGTCTGGTATTGTTTCTATATTTTCTTTCTTGTCTTTCTCGACTGCATGATGTGTTAAGCTAAGCTCTGATGTTTACTTTGACTTGTGCATGCGCTTCTGCATTATATTCTATCAACAGCTCAAGAAAGAGCAGAGAAGGAATGCATATGAAATGAGGAAGTTGTTGGCTCTGAATCAGCGGCAGAAGCTGGTAATTTGGTGTCGAATTGTTTCTATATGGGGGAGTAATTTTTTGTTTCCATTAACATCTCATCAAGAGCCAGTTTTGTCGCTGCTAAACACTTTTCTCATTCTGTACAAAATCAGGTACTGCAGCGAAAGACAGAAGAAGCTTCAGTAGTTACTAAACGGTTAAAACAGATTCTAGAAGCTCGAAAGGCTTTATCTCAAAAAGTTTCTGGTTGGATAAAATGCTAATGAGTGTATAACATTCCTGTTTCTTTCATCATGGTTTCCAAGTTTTACATTTTGTCAAAATCTCATGCAGGTAATAGAGATGGCAGTCCTGGAGTTCAGGTATGCAAATGAAATTTGAATTAGTCCATGATTTTTAGTCTGCCATTTGCATAAAAGTATTGTCCTACAAGGCAAAACTTGTTCTGAATTTGACTACTTATGTGGCCAAACCATCTTGAACTTCTGCACAGAAACCCCTTTGCTCAATTTGTTCTTCATCTGAATGCTAAAGTATTTAAGGAACACTTTTACCAATTACCCGCAGAAGTCATTATTTTATTAAATGGAATCATGGTACTCGAGGGAAACATTTGGGAAACATTCTTTCTATTGCGCAAGTATTTGCAGTTCAAATTAGACTCAGTGATTTGTATAGCGTAAGAAATTAATATGCTTGGATTTGTATCTCGAAGTTATGCATGGGGATGGTAGTTGATCTTTCTTCAAATTGTATTGATCTTCGCTTTGCTATTTATGTAAAATCCCTTACTATATCTGTACGATATATATCTAACTTAGATGGCAATGGCGCAGGGTATTGAAATCGAACTTAAAATCGCTGAGAGAGTGGAGGAAATACGTTCTGAATTCGAGCGTCAAATGGAAGAGTACGCTTTTATAATGGCTCAGCTTCTTGGCCCTTTTTCGGTTTTCTGTAATTTCTCTTTTCTTTGGTCCGTGGGTTTCCGTTCAATTTTTTCTACTTGACTAGCCAAAGCTAACATATTCTACTTGAGAATATTGAGACGGATGGCCATAAATTACTGCAGCTGATCTTTTGAACATATGGAAAAGATGATATATGCGTTTATGATGTTGGAAGCCCACTAACCAGTCATTAGTTGGGAGGATTGTGAAAAGTGACGCCTATGATATATTACTGATACGAGTCGACTTACCGAAATGGAAAAGAGAGAAACAAAACATGAGTCGAAAAATACAGGGAAAAATGATCTGTACCATGTGCTTTTAACAAGGATAATTATTTGGCATATTCTTTAATTGAGAGGGAGGATGGGTTCGGTCAAATTTAACTTTTATGCAGAGCATTCAATTTCAATGCGAGAGTTTTGCCTCTTTATGTAACCCAATATGATCTATGTTAAATTGATCTAAATATCATTAATGTATCTTGCAATTTGTCGTTCTTGAAAATTTTAACCCTTATTTGGTCTTTCAAGTTGATTTACCCAATTGAGTTTGGATAGGATGGCTGATGAGGTTAGGAAATACGAGGAAGAAGCAGAAATGTTGAGAGAAGAAAATCTTCGGTGAGACTTAGTTGCCGAGCCTTCTGCTCGAGATTCGTATTTTACCATCTCAAGCAGTTTGATCATGATAACCAATGCACAAGAACTTGCTGAAATATTTAATCCTTTGTTTTCAGATACTTGTTACAGGAAAAAGAAGTTGACTGCGTGGCGAGGGATTCGGAGTTAAAAGACCTGAAAGACGAAGTAGTCAGACTAAGTAGTCTCATTGGTCAGCTGCGAATGCCAAAAGCACAAGTTGTGATTAGGAATCCCCAGGTGATTAGATTGGTTATCTTTCTTTTCTCTGTTTTGCAGTCTGCATAACTGGTCCCCATAGTTCGAGAAACTCAATGTATATTAAAGCCATTCGGTTTACTTGTTACTCACTAAGATGGTTTTGGATCTCATTCTTATTGTCTTTTGTTGATCAGATTGACCTTGTTAAATCCCTTTCCCCTGTTGAAAGTAGCATGGGATCAACAGACCTTCGCTCATCTGGATCAGAATATTCCAAATGCCACAGCGATTTGGTAGAGAAATCAACACCAGTAGCATGCTGCTCTTGCACTAAAAGGTCTCTATGCAAGACGACGAAATGCGAGTGTCGAGCTGTTGGGAGCTGTTGCGGAGCAAGTTGTGGATGCGCAACTTCTAAGTGCAGAAATAGAGAAGCATCAGCGACCAAGACAGACGGTTCACTCCAGCATGTGGTTCAGGACTCCGTGCTCTGTTCTGAGACCATGGAAATGGAGAAAGCAGCCGTTGTTTCCCAAGATCCTGATTTGGATGAGGACTCTGCAGCAGGAAGGAAACCTTTGCGTGAGATTGGGGGTACACTGGTATGCTACTTTCTGCACTTTTTATTCTAATTTTTTGTGAAGGCATGTCGTTTCACTTTTTCTCGATTTTTACAGAGAACCTTTTGAGGCAGGTAAGTAGTTCTCTATTTTAAAAATGAAACCAGTTTTCTTCTAGTAATTTACGCTTTAGACATCTTAAACTCATTGGAAATGATTTATTTAAATGAAAATTTCACCAGACTTCCAAGTTATCAAATCAGATTATGCTGGCAGGATAGCCTTAACATTTTTTAATGTGTGGAGGAAGTTAAGAAGTTGGGTGTACTTAATGTTTTCAAAATGATCACCCAAAACTCATTGCAATGATCTATTTGTAATTTGGAATTGGATTTGCTCACTGACAGAAAACCTAAATTCATACAGATGAATATAAGTTCTGCACAATCAGATCCGGAAATCAGAGTGCAGAAATCCGTTGTCCAGCTTGATAATACAGAAGATAGTTACCTGCAAACAGCAGATGCTGTGGACTCGATGAAAGTAGAAAAAGTCATTGTCGCTGAAGTTCCTAAGAGATTAACAAGGGGCAAACGGTCCAAGAGAAAATCATTAGTGAAGATTTGTTAGAAGGGGGTCCAGCCGTTACCTGCTCGGGGAAGTCCTATTTTGGCTAGGAAAAGCACAAAATGAAGAACCCTTGTATTCGGCATTGAAATTGATTTGGTGTGTTGCATTTCAGATGATAAGGATATGCTACAGAAGAGATATACTGGAAACCCCTAACGAGAAGTGGTTGAAACTACTACGAGTGAGATTTTTATATTCAATACTAAAGTGATGTTCATCTGAATTTTATTTGTTTGGTTGTGTTGCTTACGTGCTCCTACTGCTACTTCAGAACAATGCAACAAATACAGGTAGGTGAGTGATATCCTGTCACTGGGCTTATGTAAAAGAAAAAGAACACATTGTAAAAGAATTGTCAGTTTTCAAGACAACAGGAGGATCATCGTTCTCCATTTTTCTCATTATATGATAATATGAGACCTTTTAGAATCCTGAAAACTTTTTATCCACCCTAAAATTGCCATGACCTACCACACTTGTCTTCTATTAGATTGAACAATAAACCATACTGAGGTGCATATATGGAATCCAGATTTACAGCAAGTGCACATCAATTAGGAAATAGGAAAGCCATATTCAAAATTTAACAGATTGTCGATAACAAACGACCTAACAACCGAAGACAAATAAGCCACAATCTTAACTCGAGTCTGCCTATTCAATAAGCTCTCACAACATACACTTGTTATTTAATGTTCTAATGTTTCACTAAACTAGTTCTATGGCTGATTGAAACTGATCCTTCAATGGTTTCCATGTTCTCAAAATAGCTTAACTTCCCTACAATTTAAGCTTTGTAACCCAATAATCCAGTTGTTCGGCAACACATGCCGATCCGGTAGAACCATAAGAGCTGAATTTCTTGACTGAATTTTCTACTCCAAGATATTCATAAACATCTTTATCGAAAACTTTGTTTATGATCTGCATTTCATCAAGGCTTAGATCCTGAAGCTGACAGTTCTTTGAGACACACAATGCAACAGCCCTTCCAACTATATCATGAGAAGTTCTAAATGGCAATCCCTGTAGAATAAAAATGGAAATTAGATGTTGATATTTATGTCATACTACAGTAATGTATTTATCTTTTATGTGAGGAAAATTAAGGTGAAAGTACAGTAGCCAAACATATCATCTTCCTCTTGAGGCTCTTGGTTCTAATGGATCCAAACAAATCACAAAATCGAACAATTAAAGCTTTGAAAATTGAAGGAACTTTAGCTATTTCATAGGTAAAGTAAAATTGAAGCTTGCCTTCTTCACAAGATAATCAGCAAGTGTCGTAGCATCAAGATGGCCAGCAGGTAGAGCCTTCTGAATTCTGTGCTGATTAAAGGTAATGTTCTGTGCAAACTCAGCTGAAACTTCAAGCATTCCTATAATGGTCTTCACACTATCAAATACAGGTTCTTTATCTTCCTGTAAAAAGACAAGTCACAATTGATCTCCAAAAACTGCAGAAAATTGCCAGAAGAAGAGGATACAGGATGATAACTCCATAATGGATACAAGCGCACTCTAATACAAAATTAGCAAAGAAGCATGTAGATGTACATTTGTAAAGAAAAAATCAATGGAAGGCCAGTCCCTGCTGCCATAAAAATAGGCAGCACTAGCAGTCCCCACAATTTGTTAGACTACCTGTAAATCACGATTATAAGCAAGTGGAAGCCCTTTACACAATGTAAGCAAGGTAACCAGGTCTCCTATGACTCTGGCAGACTTTCCTCGAACAAGTTCCATAGGATCTGGGTTTTTCTTCTGAGGCATGATACTACTTCCAGTAGACACAGAATCACTAGGTGTGATAAACCCAAACTCCTCAGAGGCCCACAATACCCATTCTTCACCAAGTCGAGAGAGATGAACAGCTGTGATGGAATTAGCAGAGAGAAACTCCAAGACAAAATCTCGATCTGAAACTGCATCGATACTATATAGAAATAATCAACATGACCAACTAGCCAAGGAAGTTCAGTATACATGAGCAAGTAACAGGGTAAGTATGTTGAGTAAAATGATGCACACTGGCAACCGGTTTACAGTTCTGAGATGCCACTGTCAAGTAGCTGACCCCTTAGGAACTGAGCCGCATCAAAATTGTTCCTTCCAAAAATATTTTACTCACAACGCCCATGAAATGCAAAGCATACAAGGAAGCATCTGAGCAAAAGTTTGAAAGCAGGGTCTAAAATTTTGGGAAGCATACATCAATTTGTTTCTTTTGAAGGAAAATAATTGCAAAACCAATAACATGTAGGTACAGCAATATCATGGATGTTTGACGAAGACCAACTGGCTAGAGACTTCACAGTGCAATAAATCAGAACCAGATGAGGACTTCAAATTAAAGGAGCTTTTAACTGGAAATTCTGCATTACTTAGGTTCCTTCATATGATCCTTATGGCTGTCCAATATGAAAGGTATTTATGAATTTTGAAAAAAAGCATAAACATTAACGTGTAAAGAGATAAATTCTCTGGAGCACAATACCTATTCCTCATAGGAGAAGTAAAACCCAAGGCATCTGAAGTCATAAATCTATTGACAGGTAAGCCAGTGCCAGCCAATGCACATGCACCCAGAGGGCAGAAATTCAGCCTATCTCGACAATCATGTAAACGACCAGCATCCCGTTCAAGCTGCAACACAACATTGATGGTAATTTAACTGCCCTGGTAATTTCATGAGTAACAAGATCATTGTAGCTGACTTTGTGCAAATCCTTTACATGTGCATATCATGTCGATATTTCAATATTGAGTCCATAATCTCTCATCAACATGAACTAGAAGAAAGAAATCTGAACAAATCTCAACCTAATTATCAGAAATATCATTGTTAGGCAATCGGAACTTGAGAACAAGATAGAATAATAGGTAATAGCCAAGTTAGTACCTGCTCAGCGTAAGCTAGCAGAAGATGAGGCAATAACACTGGCTGTGCCCTTTGCAAATGAGTGTAACCAGGAACTATAAGCTCCCTATTCTTCAATGCCAAACTTACTAATGCAACCTGTAGGTATTTGATATAAACAACAATCCTATCAATGGCATCACGACACCACAGGCGAAAGTCAGTCGAAGCTTGATCGTTTCTACTCCTTGCTGTATGGAGTTTCTTAGCAGGCTCTCCAATCATATCAGTGAGTGCTGCCTCAATGTTCATGTGCACATCCTCTCGGTCAGTCCTCCACTTAAACTTGTCAGCTTCAATAAGCTCTTGAATCTTATCAAGACCTTGTATAATTTTATCCTTATCGCTGCTACTTATGAGTCCCTACAAGACCGGCATAGAAATTTTAATTGCATGCATTTTACTTACTAAGGCATAAACTAGAAAGAACTATGATGGCTGGAAAAAAAAAAACACTGTAGAGAACATACATATATTTCAATAGACTAAATTAACATATAATATCAAGACTTGTACCCAGTCCCTGTAATTCAGTAAAAAAATCAACACCATTTCTCCTGAACCAGCTTTTTTGTGAATGGAAAATTTTTTTCATAAAAGAATAGCAATTGCAATTGCATATTCATTAATCATTTAGTTGCAATACAAACAAAGTCTTAATCTTTAATGCATACATAACCGGAAAGAAAACTTAGACCAACATCTTTAGATGTGATCAAATACTCTATAAAACCAAACAGTTTTCAGGGCAATGAAACGACCCCCAAAAAAAAAGCCTCAACTACTCACCATTCCACGGAAATTTTCCCAGCAGCATAGCGAACCAAGTTTTCAACCAAAAAAGCACTGCAAAAGATTTTAAAAAAAGAAGCAACTAAGTAAAAGGAACCTGGTGGGCTAGCATAGAAGCATGAGCCTTACTCCCCATGATGTCATGCTTGTACAACTCCTTATCGAACGATATAGATTCAGTGAACTTCTCCACGATATCAGTCACGCTCTCTTCGAATCTACCTCCCCAGAGCTTGACCTCCTTCTCCTTGATTTCACTTCCAGTCTGGGACGAACCAGCCATAGCTCTTACAGAACATAAACCCCGTGGTTTTGACTTGGGTTTGTTGGCAAAAGATACAAAGATCAAGTCTTTGGACCAAGTGTGGCGAGAGAGAGCAACAGTCGTTGATGGGTAATGAAGAGAAGACGGTGACGAGAAGAGCTGGTGGGATTCCATTTAGAAGAAGACGGCTGAGAAATGGGGAATAGATTATCTGCCCAAGGGCATCTGATCACCTGTTCCGAAATTGCTGTTCCTGTGCTGTTCCTTTATTAAAACGTCGACGTTCTAATTAAAACAAACCTCTCGGCTTTCCTAAGCCAAGCCGATGCTCCTCATTCTTTTCATTCATTCTTCCCGCTTCACTTCTTTGATCTTGCGCCCATCTTCTTAACTCTTTCTATCCTCTTTTGCTTTGATTCTGCTCTTTACGGCGACACCATTTGTGTGGAACAGAAAGCTGCGTTGGGCTGAACAGAAAGTTGGGTTAATCCTCCTTTTGTGCCTATTCTTTAAAGTTTCGCGCAGTGCTCGTTTGTCTCCTCTTTGATCAGATGTGGGTTTGGCTTTAAACAATTATTGATCTACTTCCTGCTTGTATTTTTGTTAATT
>JANKOD010000006.1:5935250-5953597 GCA_026284645.1 Erythroxylum acuminatum | reverse complement strand
TCTTTACGTGTTCCAGTGGAGTCTTCTGGAATCTGTCTATATCGTCTCTTGGAACTGGTTCTTCCACTCATTTGGTGTTTTTGGAAGCTCTGTTTTGTAGTCTTCGATCTTGCGCCTATTTGGGCTGAACAGAAAGTTGGGTTTGATCAGGTAATCCTTTTGATTTCCTTTTTCACTTTTCCCATCTGGTTTCTTTGTTTTTTGATTGTTTTAGGTTGTAAGATCCTTTGACCTTGTTGTTTGATAATCTGAATTTTCTGCACTGGCAGAGGCATTTTTCATTCACGATTTCACATCAAGAAGCATCATGAACAAAATATTAAACTTCCCATTTCAATTACCTTTATAATATCAGATGGTATGTTATCCATTGTTTTTGTAAAGGCATCATTTTAAGAATGATCAGTATCGGCATTTCAGAAACTGAATTTTGTTTATAAGCTAGATATTAAGAATCTGAATCATCGCAGGCCAAGAAGCTGTGTCGATAAGAAACAAGAATGTGACTGCAATCCGACAAAGTATACACCTATGTGTGCCACTGCATGCATACCTTTTGCTTTTATAAGTTTTCTTTTTTTCCAGAAGTTGGTAGAATATAGGGAATTGTAAGTTGGTAGAATGAATCTCTAGAATTGTATATAATGTAGGGAAATTACATACCAATTTATCTCTTCTGCTTAGAATAGATCAAAGTGCAGATTGTATCATTTTCCTTATCATTTGAAGTAGTGATGGTAGGCATTTTGTCAAGATCATCGGAGTTTTTAGTATCTGGAGCATTATCACTTAAAGGCAACACCCCTTGATCTGAAAGGATGTTGTTGCACCTCTTTTTTCCAATGGTCACATCTCAGTCTTTGTTTTGGGATATTCTCCAGCTCCTCCTTGAGTAGAACATCTCAATCAAATGTGGTGATCTTAGATGGAGATTCTTACCATCAGCAACACAATAAAAGCTTTCATTTTGTAATGATAACTTATGCCTTTACTCAAAGATTGTAGACCTTGAATACATCAGAGATTCCCGTGGCTTAATGATCAGACCACAATCTATTCATTCTAAGTATCAAAGTGAATGAAATCCATGTATCCATTCCCTTAATTGCTCCATGTTTCTAAATCCAGTGCCTATGTTGCGTGATAATTTGGATCCTCCGTTTCATTAATTTTTTTCCAACATAGTTTTGCGACAATACAAGTATCCATTTTCAATAATTTTCAATTTTATTTTTGGGCTTTGCCTCAGGATCAAACCTAATAATTCTATGGCGGGTGTGTCTTCATCTGGTCATCAGTTAAATGAAGCTGTGAAAAACTCATGGCGGAATAGAATAAAAGAAACTAGATTGTATATAAATGTCTATTCATGGGTTACATTCTTGAAAGTAGCATTCTTGGAATAAAATCAACACTAGTCAATTTTGCGAATAAATCACAATCTACAAATATAATCGCCACAAAGGATCTTTGAATTCATGAGCTAAACAATGGTAATACAAGTATTGACTTTAACTCCAGCTTTCGTTCAATATGCGTCAAAAAAGAGCAAAGAGAAGCAAGAAGTTGAAACAGGTGCATCTCCATTGCCAGCAAAAAATGTAGGACTTGGAGCTAACCTAGTCTGAGCATATTACTAACTTAACAAATTGACGAGCCACCCAATTCTTCCTAACAGAAGCTGTACGAGGATAACTTGGCTGCAAAACCATGTGTGAAAATTAAGATTAGAGAAGTCAATAATGGTTGATTTGTTTTCTTGATTTTTTTCTGTCATATGTGGTGGGCTGTATGGCCTAGGTGTTATGAAAAATATACCGAAGTGAGCTTCATCAGTTTTTAATCCCACAATTTGTAACAAATGACCAGGAATTTTTTTTCTCCTCTTGTATGCATTTCCATGTATCAAAACATACCTGAAGATCATAAAAATGGGATACAAAATGCTGCTGTCGTGATGAATATATGAAGCAAAACAACAATCTACAATATAAACTCATAGTTTAACCTTAATTGCTTCAGTAATACCAAGTCA
This sequence comes from Erythroxylum acuminatum, assembly GCA_026284645.1. Classification (NCBI taxonomy): domain Eukaryota; kingdom Viridiplantae; phylum Streptophyta; class Magnoliopsida; order Malpighiales; family Erythroxylaceae; genus Erythroxylum; species Erythroxylum acuminatum. The sequence goes on along the minus strand of JANKOD010000006.1, from coordinate 5,951,562 downwards.
TGTATACAAAATGTCAAAATTACCTACTGTGTCGTTGACAAGGCCAAGTACGAGTATTAGGAGAGCTCCAAGCTGTTTGTCAGGCACCATTTTCCTAAAAATATCTGAAATTGATCTTCTCTTTTCTGTGCACCTTCAGCTTTAACTCTCTAAGATTTAGCAGATACATCCCAAAAACTTGATGTTAATGTAATAACAGTTGAGAATGTGAAAGATATTTTCCAGCAAGCAACACAGAGTTTAATTTGCATTTATATCAATCTAAGCTTCTAGAACTGAAACTCTATAAACAGATAACTTCCCTAAAAGGGACCGGAAGTTCATAGCACAAAAACACATACACAGAGGAAAATAGCTTAATCTTCAACAACCCCAAATGCAGAAAATTCAGATTATCAAACAACAAGGCCAAAGGATCTTACAACCTAAAACAATCAAAATACAAAGAAACCAGATGGGAAAAGTGAAAAAGGAAATCAAAAGGAGTACGTGATCTAACTGGAACACGTAAATACTGTACCCAACTCGGCATGGATTCAGTTCATATGCTCTGTTACCTTCTCATCTGGTTCATCCCCGCGTTGTTGGTGCGTTAGGTAGAGACATTTTTACCAATCAAAGAGGAGACAAGCCAAACCCACATCTGATCAAAGAGGAGACAAGCAAGCGCTGTGCGAAACTCTGAAGAATAGGCACAAAGAGGAGACAAGCAAGCCAAACCCAACTTTTTGTTAAGCCCAAATAGGCGCAAGATCGAAGACTACAAAACAGAGCTTCGAAAAACACCACAAAACAGAGCTTCCAAAAACACCAAATGAGTGCAAGAACCAGTTCCAAGAGACGATATAGACAGGTTCCAGAAGACTCCACTGGAACACGTAAAGAAGCTAGAGACATTTTTACCAATCAAAATCCAGTAAATAACTTGCTTTAAATTTTTTAAATTAAAACAAATTAATTAACAAAAATACAAGCAGGAAGTAGATCAATAATTGTTTAAAGCCAAACCCACATCTGATCAAAGAGGAGACAAGCGAGCGCTGCGCGAAACTTTGAAGAATAGGCACAAAAGGAGGATTAACCTAACTTTCTGTTCATCCAACAATCTCAACCCCGGTAACATTCTCAACACCAGTAACATTCTCTTTCGATCTCTTCTATTATTTAGGCAATGTCAGGTCTAATCTCGACTAAGCCGTGTATGATTTCTTGAAGGGCTTCGGGCTTCGAGATATCCAGTGAAGATAAGTCTACGATCAGTATTCACCCAGAATTGGAATATTCCTGGTAACTCCACTCTTAAGTAACTGCATTGTTTCTGTGGATAGAAAGAGTTAAGAAGATGGACGCAAGATCGAAGAAGTGAAGCGGGAAGAATGAATAAAAAGAATGAGGAGCATCGGCTTGGCTTAGGAAAGCCGAGAGGTTTGTTTTAATTAGAATGTCGACGTTTTAATAAAGGAACAGCACAGGAACAATAATTTCGGAACAGGTGATCAGATGCCGCCCCGAGAGAGCAGGTGGTGTGACGAGCAGGTGGACTGTGAGTGTGTATTTGGGCTTTGTTGCGCTCCTCGTCATGGGTGGAGATTTTGGATTGTTTATACTTTATACGTGCGTCAATCATTCATTTGGTCCGACTTTAATATACAAAAATAACGTCATTTTAATATTTTAAATTAAAAACTTTGGTTAAGCTGAATTGTGCTCGGACTGCTTTTATTTAATCGGGTTGAAACTTGAACCTATTAATCTAAGTTTTAAGTCCAACTCAGCCTGCCCTGTTAAGTGCCTGTTTGGTTAAACTTTTAAAGTGTTAATATTTTAGAGTGTGAATAAATACTTTTTTTTACAGTAAAAACTATTTTTAAGAAAAACGAACTTTTGGAGTGTAAATAAGTACTTTTTTTTACAGGAAAAGCTGTTTTTTTTTAAAATGAGTGTTTTGCGATAAAATGAAAAAACACTTTTTTAGTAAATATAACTTTTTTGGCAGTTAAAATACAACTTTTCAAGAATCTCAAATATAGAGCTTAAAAAAAAGCACTTTTTCAGTAGATTTTTCAGATCAATTAATGAGCTTATTTTTTAGTCTTTTTTGCCCTTATGTTTTACACATAATTTTCACAATACTCACACACTCATTTTCACGTTTATTTTAAAAATTATATAATATTATTTGACTTTTTTATATATTTTAATATTTATTTTTTATATTAGTTTTACTTATGTTATAATCTATATAAAAGATTTGGTTAGATATATTTTTAATTATGTTTCATATGGTTCAAAATTATATAATAATTAATATATTGTGTTTTGCATATTGTTTAATATAATTTAAATAATATTGATACGCATAAATAACTTTTATTACAAAATAAAATATAGTTAAAATTAAAAGTGTTTTTTATTTTTATGTTGCCAAACAGTTTACTGTATGAAGCTCTTTCAAAAAAGCTTTATTTTAAATGACAACCAAATTGTCAATTGGTTTCTTAGAAAAACTCTTCTCAGAAAAGCTCTACTAACAAAAGCTATACTATCATAAACATTGTTATATTAACAGTATCGTGCATTTGAGTTCACCTTGTTAACTCGACATGCCTTTCACAGTAAAATCGAGAGGGGAATTGCTCATGCATGCGGGTTTCAATTATAAGAGACACGTTCAATAAAAATACAACTCCTAAAATGACGGATATTGAGATTAACCTTGTGTAGATTTATTTAATAATGATGATGAAAAGAGAGTCAATCTTCAATTCGATCCTTACTAGGGATATTGTTCCATGTTAGAAAAACTATTAAGAACTATATATTGGATGAAATAAAATTATAAATTCCTTCATTTTATCATTTATTTTTTACTAATAAAATTTCACTATAAAACAAATCAAAATCTAAGCATTATTTTAATTATAAAAAATTACTTAATATTTATGTTATTAATAAATTCAAATATTTTTTGTGACATTTCCTCCTTGTCATAAGCATACCTTTTTTTATATATAAATTATCACAAATCCAAGTTACCAACTTACATAAATTAAGATCCACCTTTTATTACCATAGAGAATCTTTAAAATAAAATTAAAAAAATTTATAGGCTATTTCTATTTGAATTAAAAGACAAAAATTATATCAATTGTGTAATGAAAGAATGAAAACAATTAGTTAAGCAATTTTTATCAATATAAATATAATTTATTGTAGGCTCACTAGTTTAAATTATTGCGATAAAAATGAAAAAGTAGAATTAAACAATATTGTACAGTTCAAAATAAAGATTTAAACAAATGAAATTTATGTCAAAATGATCAACTAATTCATGTGAGAGTTAAAGCTCCAAAAGGGGAGTTGGAATTTTTTCTAATAACGCATCAAGGTGGGTTTCATTGGTAATATTATGACAATACTAGATAGCATAGATATCATTATACGAAAGTTGATTGTTGAAATGATACTTAATAGTATAAAAACAATTGAAGTAGGAGAAATACAAAGTATGAATTCTTTTTCCAAAAAACGATATGATAATGTGTTTGAAATTAAATGTCGAACTTAATTTTATAAGGAGATAAAGCTTAATTAACTAAAACAAAAAATAATAATAAGATTTTGACCATAATTTCACAGTATAAAAAATGTATATATTTGTAGAATTTGATAAAAACTAATATGTTTTAAAATTTTCTAACCAATTAATTTCTCTCTCTTGACGCTTTCTTGTTTACAAATACCTTTTCATAGATGATTTATGTTTGGTAACTATAAATTTTGATGGGTAAGAAAATGACCTATTTATATCCTTTATAATTTAATTCAATATGTTCATTATATAACTGACTGAGTGATTAGGAATATTTAGCTATTTAATTATTAACTGGACTTAAACACAATTAGTTAATCAAATATTAGGTATATTATAACATTCTCCTATTTTACCTAATCATATAATTAAATAGCATAACTTCTAGTGTACAACAAAAAATTATGGAAGTTCAACATAAATAACTTTGTAGGGAAACTAATAAATGCAGATTATGATGATTATATATTATTTATACAATATACTTTCTTCTATATACTACAACATTCATTACTCATCATACTAGGTCCATAAATCTACAATTATATCTCTTAGACTTGCCTCTTAAAATATCAAAAATACAAATGTATACAATATCATAAAACATTAAATCATTAATGTAGAATCATAAACATAGAAAATAAAGTCAAAGTGCTAGTATCATCATAAACAAATGTCATTCTATGATATAACCAAGATTGGTTCTATGCATATGGTCCATAAATATCTTTGATTTCAAATCCTTACTTTACAGAACTACTATCATTAGATTAATACTAATATGCTTAATATATACTCTTCATTTTTTAACTTCCTCCTTAATAGCAAAATACTTTAATTTTATATGCTCGACACCTTTTAAATATTTGGACGATAGATTCTAAAGTGTCAAATCTTTTAAGATTTTCTCAATTAAGTAACTAACATTTGAGAAAACCTAATAACGCGGTTTAAATAGTTATTTTGCTAGCATTTTGTTGATTGGGCTAATGGAAGTACCTTTGGCTATGACACAGTTTTCCACGTAAAAAATTAATAGACATGTAGGCATCCGCATGTAGAGATGTTAATAGGTCGGCTCGGGCCTAAGTCAGGACCTCAGGCCAAGGTGGCTCATGGCCTGACGGGCCTGGATGGCGTTGCTTTTGAAGTTTTTTAAAAATAAATATATATGGTGGGCCAAGTTGGCCAGACCCGCCTGTGACCCGTTTGGCCACGAGCTGGTCAGCCCATCGTTTTTGAAGTAACAGTCAAGTCACGGGCCGAGCCGGGCTAACCCAACCTTGGCCCATGGCCCGATCGGGTCGACCATCAACCCAGGCTAAAATCGGGCTAACATATAACCCGTACTTATCACTCACCCTTTTTATTTCAAAACAACCTACACCATCTTAATTTACCATCTACCCATTTATCCATGACATCATCATCTTGGAAAACATCCTTTACTCCTCTTTGTTGCCTGCAACTGAAGCACCATTACTGCTTTACAATTGAGTTCCTCTCCTCTTTTTTTTTCCTTTTTCTATACGGCTTTAGTACTTCTCTTTCTTTCTTTCTTTCCACACGCCTCCCTTGTCCAAAACTTCATTGCTAGGTATATTTTTCCTTGTATGTTGGCTGTTCATTTTTGCATTCAGTGTTGTGTTTTGTGTGTGTTTTGTTGATTTTATGTTTCCATTCTGCTTGTGTGCATCAAGTTAGAAATGTAAGTACATATGACAATTTGTTATCTTGCTACATCTCTTATTAGTGTTTCATCAAATAGCTTGCACATGTCAATTAAAATTGTCATTATTGTGCTATAAAGTAAAGATTTTAAGGGCATTTCACAAATTTATAGGTGATATATCTTGGAAACCTATTATAAGGTTCTATCAATGGGTGGTTAAAGTTTTTTAGGTTCTAATGAAAATTACATCTAGAGTGCTTCACTCGAATCTCATGCTAATGTAAACTTATAAGTTAAGCCAACTACCATTTCTCAACTAAAATGTGGAGGTTACAAGTACTGCCTGATGGTTGTCCTTCGCAAATCAAGAGGCTTAAATTGAGTACACCTTCATAAGAGGGAAAAATAACATTATTAACTGATCTAAATTTAGTGAAAACTAAGTTAGTTCTAATTAAATTGAATTACAATTGATCGCGGTCAAACTAAAAACCCTTAGCACAAACAAAAGGAGCTTCTATATGAGCAGCAAAATCAAATGCTTCCTGATGGGTATAGCTATGAATACCTTAAGTGTAACATCCCATTATCCCATATTGAGGATTATAATCCTAGAATAATGTAAATGAGAGATTACTAAGAAGTTAGAAAGTGCATTTCATGCTCGTGCATAATATGACATACACACACACACGTGAATATTGATTTTTACACATTAAAATGATTGTACATACATTTATTGACATTTTCAGGTATAATTGATTTATAAATATGATTTTATTAAGAATTGTGCTTTATTTGTATTGAAAACTGATGTGGAGAGTATACTTATTGATCTAGAATTTTTGGTAAAAATTAGGAAATTTCTGAAAGTTTGGGTGTTTCTGGACTGGGAAAAAAATGCTAAGTGGCAAAACAATTGATAAATGATAGTAGAGATAAGAGTTAAATGACAATGGAAAATTCTATAAATGACTTTGGGATTTATTGATATATGTCACTGAAAATTGGGAGACAATTGGAGTTGACTGGACTAGTTTAATAAGAGAACCTAGTTTAAACTCATAGAAATTGGACATATGGCAAGTGACAAGTCTCACTTACCAAGCCTAGTCTTTAAACCACGATTGTTACTTAAAAGACCATTAATTGTTTTGTTCTTGCTTTCTTTTTCTTCTTCATGGCTTTCTTATTCAAGCTTCTTCACTTCTATGAATTTTCTCACCAACCTTCACCAACCTTGAACCTATCTCTCTTTTCTTTCACTTGCTACTCTCACCTTGTTGTCTTCTTCATTTGCCATAAGAAACCTAAATCTCCCAACCTCTATGATGATGTACATAGGTTGCATTAGAAGTTAGGGCTTCTTTGTGTTTTTGAATAACTTGGAGTTTTAGCAAGTAAGTAACATGTTAATTCTCATGAGTAGTAGGAATATCAAACAAATATGGTGATTAATTGATATTACAAGATCATGAGAATAGTGGTCATTTTACATGTACATTGTAGATGAAGAATGAGAATATTGGTGTCTTATTTTTGTGTTTATGATGATTAATAATTCCTAAGATGTTGAAATGATTTTTGAGATAAAAAGATAATTGAAAATGTGTATAAAAAGAGTACAAAAATTTCATGGAAAGATGATATACATATACTCTGTTTTCATTATTATTAATGTGAATCTCATTGGGTGTTTTAGAAATGAACTAAAATGAGTCTAGAGTTAACGAAAAAGGGGTAACGTGATGTCGTGATATAGGAAGAATTAATATGATAAGTTAGAGATGAAATGAAGGTGTTGATGAAGATGAAGAAATATAGAAAATATGAAGAATGCTTGTTTGATATGTTCAGTTTTTGTTGTTAGTGATTAATCATATATTTTGATTTGTTTATGAATGAGTTGAGCTGAAATGGAAGTAAGAATGAAGAGGAAATAAAGAAGACATAAGTTAGAAATGATGGATTTAGTAAAAGAGATGAAGAAGAGATGAAAAATCTGTAGTTTTGTTAAATATGGAGAAGAACGTCTGTCTTAACAGAGAGGGAACCTTAGAGGAGCTGCACGATCGTGCAATCGTGACAAAAGGGAACCTTAGAAGAGTTGCACTATCTGGAAGTGCACGATCGTGACCGATAGGGAGTTATTGGGTAGAGTATGATCATGCACAAGCACGATTATGACAGTGGGCAACCAACTGGAAATGCACGATCATGCACAAGCACGATCGTGACAGAGGGGAATCAGATTATGACAGTCAGAGTGCAATGCCTTTTGACATATTTCGACACCCTTCACTATTTTAACCATAACTTCTTCTCCGAACCTCCAATTGACTTCAAATTTGAACTAAGTACTCTTCACACATTGTATTTCCCTCTCCACTAAATTTCATGATCATCTGAATTCATTAGGAAAGGATTGATAATGAATGATTGATGGGTTTAGGATGAAAATGATGAAATGTGCTAGAAATTGTTAAATGGAGTGCTTTCATTGAACAGACATTTGTATTTTAGCCATAACTTGATATGTAGATATCCAAATGGGATGATTTTTTATTTATATTAAAATAGAGACATATGGATATAAATGTTATGAAGGAATCTATTTTTAATTCTGTCTTTAAGAGTTTCAAATGTTGGCTCTAAGTTGAGTATTGAGTACTGTTGCAGTTTGAGTACAATCTGAAGTATTTTGTGTATAACTTGCTGAATACTAAACCAAATTATGAGAATTTGGTGTAATTTGAAACTTAACATATATAAGAACATTTCTTTTAGGGAAAGGTGATGCCTAAATACCTCAATTTCCTTATCATAATGACCATGCAAAAATTGACCCGAAAAATCTGTTTTGAGAAAAAGCTAGAATGATCAATTGAGTAATGAACTTGGAATGAGTTTGTAATATTAAGCTATAAACATAAGTTCAAATTATATATATACGAGTTTCAATGTATGAATGATTATGAGATAAAAATAAAGGAAAAATACCCAGGATTGTCATTGAGCCTGCATCGTACATAATCCATATACACATTTGTGCATAAATGACTATTTATAATTGTGCAAAGTTGTGATGTGTGTAAATATGTATGTATTACATGATTTAGAAGAGCGATTTGAGCGACCACATCCAGACATTGTCGAGACTTCGAGGAAATAACTTTCTGGAGCAAACTGTGAGTAACCTAGACGGTCTCACTTAATTAATTGTTTGTTTTAAACTCTGTATTGAATTATTTTGTTTATGTGATTGTGTTGATTCAGGACATTGAATGTTTAAGGTGTTTGATGCATGAATAACATATTAGAAGTGTTTCTTGTATGTGAATTTGACGAAATAAGTGATACTCAACAATTATGTTGAATACTGGACCAAGATCCGATGATAAATGTGAATGTGATGCATTTTATTACATGAATGCATGACAACATAAAGGATGTTGTGACCAGAGTAGCCACAGAGAAAGAGCTTAAAGCTTAGAATGTGATAAGCGTCTCTGGCTCAGTTGTAAATGTACCTGGTATCCACTAAGGGATATGGGACATTATCTGAACCAAGCCCAGTATCCACAAGGGATATGGGTTAGTAAAAAGACACTCGGTCATAACAAAGTAATAAATGAAAATGAGACTCATGTGAATTGCATTTATAATTGATATATATGTTTTAAATAATTAAAATGATCTATTTGATTGCTTTAAATGTGATAAGTGAAGTAAGTGATATGTGATGCTACATGATAAATGAAATGAGGTGAATTATGTGAATATATGATATGACGTGTTATATGATTTTAGCGAACCATCGAGGATGGTTAACTCACTGAGTTCGCAAAACTCACCAAACTTTGCAACGTTGACATTTTAGGTTTGAGAGAGGATACTAGTGACAAAGAGACTCTAGAAGAAGTATATATATATATTTACTTTTGGAAAAAAGAAATGGCTCAAAAGTTGGTCAGCTGAGACTGAAGGTTTTAGATAGCATTTTTGTATAATTCCTCATGTATGTAGCGTGTTTGTATATAGAGATGTAAACTCTGATAGTTTTCAGAAATGTACATATGTAGATGTTGTTGTATATAGGGATGAAATATGAAATGCTATAATGTACATATTCGGTTTTATGAAATTAAATGAGGAATTTGAGTTTTTTAATAGTGTGAAATTTACGTATTAAACGATGATGCCATGATTAAGTTAGTGTCATGATTGCTCTAGCATCCCGTCCTTGTGGGGTACGTATTTAGATATCATTCAAGATGTCAGGTATGTGTCCCATGAGAGTGGGGTGCTACATTAAGAATAAAATAAGAGAATTATAATAAAAGGGGATGAGTTAATCCATAAGAATAAGAGAGAGAGATAGAGAGAGAGATCTTATATCTGAATGTATGTATAAAAATCGAACGGGTCAAATCCAACTTCTCATATATACAATGTAGCATACATATAATGTGAAACCCACAAATAGGAAACAAATAAAAACAACCCAACTTTCACCAAAACTCAGTAGCCCAGCCCATAAATTGTTAAACATATATAAAAGCCATTAACTATAAATAAATGAACACACCAACAAAATCAAGTCTTCTACTTCATTTTTCTCTTAATTATTTCCAGCTGGTAAGTGTGTTAATGCACCATATCTCTCGTGCATGTGGCACTTCTCTCATATGTTCCCTCATTTTAGTTGTTTTGCAGCAAATTGTGAGGAAATTGTAGAGGTTAATAACCTCAAAATCTCTTAACACATAGGTAACATTCCAACAACTATTATATGCTTTTATTATGATTTCTAGTCATCTTACACTATTTTGTAGTTGGATTGCATGTTGTGATTTTTTTGGATAATAAATGAAGCCATGAAAAGAGATTAAAAAAACGAGAAAAGGTGGCTAGAAAATGAGAAAAGAAGAGGAGGTAGGAGAAGAGGAGAGGGTGAAGAAGATGATAATTTTGGGAAAATTGAAGTTGCATTAACTAGTGAATAGAACTTAGGATCAAAATACAAGTCCCTATGTCTTCAATTGGTGCCCTTATATGATTTTTCATAAAGAGAAAATTCTTGTTTGGGTTTATGGTTTAGATCATAAGAAATTCATGCATCATATTGAAAATATGAATAATAGCACTAGCATCAAACCACCAAGAATTAAGAGGAACTTCGTATGAGTTTGATTTGAAGCATATAAAAATATAATATTTATCTTTCTTTTAAAACTAAGCTTTACGTTTTAGGCAATCTTTATGCTAGTGTCCAACTTTTTTATTGAATATACATTTATCTACCCTTTGTTCATTTTGATTCTCTTATATAGGATTAACATATGACTTCTTCTTCTTTTGTTGGCTTTTCCTTTATTTGCCTTTTGATGCACTTATTTGATGGAACGACTCCTTTATTTCTTCAGTTTTACTTCCTATTTGGTCAAGTTATTGGACAATTCATTAACATCCCACTTTCTTTCTAATGTTGTAGTTAATTTGAAAAGGTACATACTTAGGAGATAGTGAGTTGAAAATGAAATGTACCATAAAAGAGTCATCTATTGTTATTACCAATATCTTTAGCCTTGTTGTAATGTTATTCATCTCAATGATATGGTTTTGTATAATTTACGATATAATATAATTTATGATTGTGAGTTCTTCTATAAAGGTACCATCAAGTGATTTTTCTATAGAATGAAAATTTCCATAAATTTCTTTATTATACTTTCTGTTTTAAAAATAATTATCGTAATGTTATTTTTTAATAGTGATTCACATAAACATCAAAGTCAATAGATTAGACTTCTCTCTCTCTCTCTCTCTCTACCTCTCTATCTCTCTCTCTCTCTCACTCTCACACACACACCTCATCTCTATAAGATTAGTATGTTGATCTTGAATAGTGCCAACTAAAGTTCCAATGGAAAATTGACTTATCCACCCCATTAAGAGAAGTTTAAAAAGTTGAAAACAATAATATATAAAGCTTATAAATGAACAGAAACAATAATAAATGTGATATATAAATGCTTATATTACACACGTTGAACCAATGGAGGTTTCAATTAATATTTGTGGTGATAACAAAATATAATTACTATTAATGAATTTATTATTTTAATGAAAAGCAATATAAGAATAAAATGTATTCATAAACTCAAGAAGATAGCTTATGAAGTTAAAAGAGAGAAGTTAAAGCTTGTAATCGTTAAGTTCAAACCAAGAATAAAAGAGGATAAAGACTTAGCAAGGTCATTCTTTAGATTGTAATGTTAATTATATCTTATTTAATCATTTTACTGCTCTAAAAGGCTCACCATACATAAACATTTCATTTCACTTTATTGTAAGAATCTTTACATTCTTCAAGAGGCATTGAAACTTTTGATTTTAATAGAGAAACCTCTTCATCTTTCAAACACTCTTTAGGGAAAATTTTAGGAAGTGTTTAAATCAACATTAAACAAATTGAATTTGAACATTTGAAGTTAAAATCATTTTTTAGGGTGATTAGTTGACCTATATAAGTTACTGGTTGACCAATATAGGTTAAAGTGGTTAAATTTGATATATCATGAGTTTGTCATAATATTGGTTAGTGTATTAGTTAACCAATGTGGCATATTGGTCGACCAATATGTCTACTAATTAACCAATGTCTCAATGACTAGTAAATCTGGTACTTTTAATGCATATTGGTACACTAGTACACTATAAATATCCATTTTAATGGCTAGTTCTTGGCTCCAGGGCCTAAGAACCCATAACAACAAAAATAGGCATTTTCTCATTATTTTCAGGATTAAGAAGCATTTAGGTGTGTTTTACACACATTTATAAGAATTTTAAATCATTTAAGAATCATTGTATCATATTTATGTGAGTGAGCCTCTTTAAAGTTATCAAGTAACAAAGTGAGTTATTTTGAGTTGTAAGATTTATTTAGGGAGTTATATTATTGTACTTGGATGGTGATTCAAATGAGATTGAGGTTCCTCTTTACTTTGGAAGAATATTGTAGAAGTTTTCTCTTTTCTAAGAATGATTGTACAAAGCTTATTCTTACCCTTGAAAGAAGAATTATAATGGAATTCCATAAAGAGTCTTAGGAGTGGATGCAGGTAAGGGTTGTTTGTTGAACCACTATAAATCAGTTTGCATTTTCTTTTACATATCATTTTTAAATTATTTTTCGATTTTGTGATCAATTTATGTTAAGCAATCCATTAATCCATATATATATATATATAGGCATTTTAGGCTTATCACAACACAAAGAAATTCTTTTCTTTAATCCTTTACTGGCTCTAGCCAAAATAGCATCAGCACACCAATTACTTAATTTATCTCTCACATGTTCTATTCTTTTTCCTAAGGTATCTATATTTCCTGGATTATACGTATCTATTAATTTTGATCCCCAAGGGTCTGGAATCTTAGCAAAGAATAACGGTAAATAATTACTTGTATCAGAAACTTGATTATAAATATGATAATAATAATAATCTTGAAAGACACAAATATATTTTTCTATTTCACAGATATCACATAATTGTAACCGCATCAAAGCAGTAGTATATCTAGTTATTGTATTTGGATCTTTAACATATTTACCTTCTCCATGGAATTCTAATCTAAATATTTCAACTACTTTTGTTATAAAATTATCTGGATCAACATAAGTTGATTGTTTAGTATCTTCATTAAGATTTTGCCAAAATCTTTGTGCACTATTTAACAATGTTTTTTCCATAAATCCTTTCATAGTTTCAAAATCCATTTTATTAACTACAACAGCTATCCTTAAAGCAGTTTCCCATTTATCTATTGCTTCTTCAATATTAGCAATACAGTCTAAATCTAAATAGATTCCAAAGGGATTTATTGTATCAACTTTCATTTTTTCATAAGGTGTATATTTATTTGAATTTATTCCAGTATGCACTAATCCTGCATATCCTATGACTGGTCTATTAAAACTCTGTTATGAATTTTGACGTATATGTGGGTTTCTACTAGTACTAGGGATATCTGTAATATTTGGGTTTTCAGTTTTTATTCCTGAGGGCTTAATATTAATAAAATTATCATGTAAATCTAGATTTCCAATTTGTGTTACTAAATTATCTAGTTCTGGTGAAATATCTAATTCTCTATCTAAACTATTACTGGTTGACATTTCTTAATTTTTCTAGATGTATCTTAAAGGGATCTTTTATTATATCAGTATCACTTTGTTCTTTGATACTTATTTGCTTTTCTTTATTTGATTTACTACTTTTTTTTGATTTATCAAAGATTCTAAATCTAAAGTCATCTATTCACAGTATTGTAAAATTCTTTGCCCATAATACAATATGGTTTTTTGTAGTTCAATTATTTCTTTATCTATTTTTAAAGAATTATCTTCTTCCACAAGTATCTTAAACTCTTTATTCATTTCTTGCTATTATACAAGTAGCAATATAAATACGAAATAGTATAAAACATAACTCAAAGATAACTTAAAGACAATATATCGACAAACAGTAAAAGTCTAGGCTCTGATACCACTACGGTGTATGGTCCACTACGGTGTACGGTGTACGGTGTATGGTGGTGCGTCGGCTATATATATATATATATATATAAGTAAATAGATAATGAAGGTGAAAAAGGTCTAAATAAGCCATATTTTAAAGTTAGGATAATATAATAAATATCAATCAATTAAAGGTTTTGCTTATTACAAGTAGAATAGTAGTTTGTTCTTAAGACTAAATAATAACATTAAATTTCTAAAAGTAAAGCTATATATAATCATAATATTAGAGCTTCTTGAGAACTGAAGATAGAAATATTTAAAGACATTCAAATCAAATCTTGAACTGTATATACTAATAATTGACATTTCAACCATATATCAATTTTCACCATATTTCTTTGAGACAATCATGTCAATCTAATAGCAATTAGGAGCATAAGCAATAATATAAACCAAAGTATTATTCATGTCAAGTATAAGTAAACTTTTTAATAAATATAGTAAATCGAACCTTTAGTAATTTTACTTGTAAGTTCAAAACAACCTTTTTCTCAAAGCATAAGTCCCTTTCAATAGACATAATTATTCCCTCTAGATTTTTTACTTTACCATCTATATGGGCATTCTTCATCTGCTTTCTTCTTCTCTTTTTCCTCTCCTCTAGTGTTTCTAGAAATCTCAAATTAGCATTGCCTAGTTTTCTTCTTCTTTTTTTCCTCTCTAAATGTGTATCTGTTTCTAAAGATGTATTACTAAATATGGAATGACCCCTTTATAACTTTGATTCTAAGTTCACATCGACATTTTTCATTAGGAAAAAAAATCCCCTTTGATGCAACTAATCCTTTCTCTTGCGTTATTTCCTTCAACATCTATATAAGCATTATTCACTCTTTATCAACTTCTCTCCTCCCTCCTTTATTATGTTTCTGACTACCAATTTAACATTGCTTTTTGACCTTTCAAGATTTGCCTTTGAACTATAATTATTTCCAACTTATGATTGTGTTCTATTTCCTAAAAGGTACATTGTTAAGATAAGGATTCATTACTGTAAAGTCTAAAGAAACAAAATCTACTCAATTTACACAATTACACCTTTTTTGTATTATTTCCTTTTTATTATTAAGGCCTACTTCTCAATGAAGTAAGAAAAAGATAAATATTTATCTAATAGAATTAGAAATATAAACAATAAAAGTACAAGAAAAGGAAAAAGAAATGGTACTTGAAAAAGTAAAAGGAAGTGAAAGAAGACATATGATATTGTTTTTTTAAAAGTTGAAATTCTATTGATATAAATTAATGAGATAAATACAAGTTCAAAGCTTCTCTTGCATCAAGGAAAAGCTAAAGACACAACAACATAAATTCCAAATAGAAAACCAAAAAATGTTGTGAAACACATAACTATCCTATTCATTAAACGACTTCGTATAGGACCCAATAAAATGATCCGGTAAGCTTCCCTTAGAGAGTAAAGTTATTCCCTCCATCTAAAGGATTCTCCAAAAACTTCCAAATTAGGTTAGCTTTGTTGAAGGTGTTCTTCATCTCTTTTCTCTGGCGATTGCTACTAAGGTAAGGAATTGTTGTCTTGAGATTTGTTTCTTCTTCTTCTTCTTCTTAATCAGATGTGTCTTTGTTTAGGGTTTGAATATTTAGGTGGATTGTTTTCGCTGCTTTGGTGGAATTGGCAAGAAAAGGATCTGTTATCTCTGTTGGGAAAGCAAAAGTGGAAGGCTCAAAATTTTTAATGTAAGAAGATGACAATTCATTTGTTTTTAAGTTTGGGTTTGCATGCGTGTGTGCATGGGTGACAATTGGTTAAAGTAATTATTAACTAGAGGTTTCCACTCTTTCTCTAGATAATCTAACATTACAAGCCTTATTTACAGTAAAGAAAAAAGGTAAGAATGGGAAGTGTTTCCCAATTTACCTTAGATTTTTTTCACCTTTCACTTTTCCATCATTATGAAATTTGAATGAAAGATGGATTGGTTTCACCACCTCAAATAATTAAAAATGACATAGTCGGGTTAGTTGATATGACACTATAAGAAAAAAGACAATTCACTAAATATTTTGAATGAAAATAGGCGGGAAAAGACAATTTAACAAAATACCAAGGATGTACAGAAATAAGTTGTTGGACCTCGTTCCCGGAATCCAACCCGAATACGAAAACATCAAACCTTTAGCGTGGCCAATACCCCGAATGGTTCGTTCAATGAACCCTTAATGGACAAATATCGATTCATATTCACTACTATATTGTTTTTCTTTAAAACATCCCCAAAATTTGCTCATAAGATGCCCCATGGCAAGCCCAAACTAACCAGTCACTATGATTGAACTTAGTTCTCCTGTATGCGAACAGAATTTGGAACCCTTCAATCGAAACTAAAATTGACTTCTTCAATTTAAAATCATGGCTCTATGTTTCTTGTTTAATTTAAAGCAAGAATCGCCTCAATCGGAGTTATACAACTCAAGATATCATCGAAATACCACAACA
>JANKOD010000006.1:5902546-5920465 GCA_026284645.1 Erythroxylum acuminatum | reverse complement strand
TCCTCAATGATTTATAATGTCTTCTAGATTTCTTTCAATCCAAAACACCTGCAATAAATTTCTTAACTAATTCTATATATTTTATTATTATCAAAACATAAGTAGGATTAATTTGTCAACCACCATTGGTCCAACACTAGGAAGGGTCGTTAAACACTATAAATAGGTGTTTTCTTATTGATTTTAGGATCAAGAAGCATTTGGGTATATTTTATACACATCTCTAAGTGTTTTTCAATCATTTGAGCATCATTATATCATATTTATGTGAGAGAGTCTCTTTGAAGTTATCAATTGATAAAGTGAGTTATAAGATTTGTTTGGGAAATTATATTATTGTTCTTGAGGATGATCCAAGTGAGATTGAGATTCCTCTTCATCTTAGAAGAAAATTGTAAAAGGGTTCCTCTTTACCGGAAAAGATTGTACAAAGATTATTCTTTACTTTGATAGAAGAATTATAGTGGAATTTTAAGAAGAGTCTTAGCAATGAATATAGATAAGAGTTGTTTGTTGAACTATTATAAATTGGTTTGCATTTTTTTTCCCTATCCTCTTTAAATTATTGTTCAATTATTTGACTGATTTATATTAAACATTCCATTTATTCATATATATATGAATGAGTATATATATATATATATATCGATTATTATTAAATTAAGTTCATTGGTTAGATTTTTTTAAATTTTATAAATACTCAATTCAGTCATGCCCTCTTGGTTGCCATTAGGGACTAACAATATGTAATTTCATTTATGGACTTAAAATAAATAATAAAAGTATAGTATAGTTCCCTTTGGGTAGATACTACAGTATACTACCATAATTTAAATGTCAATGATTATTAGTTATAAGTGAATACATATTTTTAATCAAAGACATATGTATTTTTTTTTATGTATATATAAAAGTATTTGACCAAAAATATTGATTTACTCCTATTTTTTTTAATTCTCCCATATAATTCAACTCAACTTTGGGTGAATTACAAGGCTATAAAATAGTAAACAATAACCTATCACTTAATTTACTCACAGGCATGTTGTAAACAATATGAATAATTGGCCTTCTTTTATTTAAGTAACAAATAATAATTACAAAATTTATGCATAAATAATAAATCTTGCTTTATTCTTATGCAATTATCAAATAATAATGTAGAAACTTGATAAATGCAATTAAAAATAGTCTTCCCAAATATCAAACTTCTTATTACTAAAAATTCTTTGAAAATTTTCTCCTCCCATTTATGCCATATTCAAACGGAGAAAAACATAGTTTAGTTGGATGTTTTTTTTTGGGTGAAATTGTAAATTTATAAACAAGGCAAAGTTATAAATTTACCAGTAAGAGCATAACTTGAAATACTTAACAATGACCAATTTGTAAATATTCAAAATTATAATTATTCAATAATGGTTTAATTGTAAAACTTAAGAGTTGCAGAATTATAAATACACATGGTGATGGTGAGGCAAAAATTTGATTTAAATATATCATTTGCTAATATATCTTTAACTTACCTCCTTTGATTAAAGAATAATATTCTAAACATTAACGAAGATCCATAAAAATGATAAGGCACCAATGATTGCATATGAGACTCTTCCTACCTTGAAATGAATAGATAAGAATACAAAGCCAAGAATTGTCTCATCACGAGTAATTGAGAGTCAAAAGCATATTAATGTACCACACGCCACGTCACCACATTTTTCTGACTGCGGACCCCACATGTAATCCATTTTTTTGTTTAATTAATTAATTAGATAATAATTACAGGAAATCGAAATTCCAACCAATCTGCGCTCCTCTCTCGCCTCTTCTCCAGCTTGTGTATATACAAATGCAAAACAACGGTTTTGTTTCCATCTCACCCCTCAACAGTCAACTCCGTACGCAAACCTCTCTGTTTGCTCTGGCTTCCAAGGTACTTTCTTTCTTCGCTTTAATGTTGATTCTTATTTTTGCTTTACGATTATCCTCTGTAATCCTCAGTTTGATTTACAAGGTCTTCAATGCTTGTTTGATCGTGAAATTTTATTTCAACTCTTCAAACCGAAATTGCAGAGAAGAATTTGAAGTGATCTTCGTTCAATCGTTCGCGTGCTCGAATTTTTCAAATTAGTGGTTTCTTCGTTTCTCTTTTGAAAATAAAAAGATTCTATTTTTTGAAAAAAAGATGCGGATCTTCTAATTTTGGGTGGTATAAATGTTGCCGCGTTAATTTTTATATATACATAGGTATGTGTATAAACCTTGATTTAACAAGCGACGAGAACATGTCCGGGTGCAATGTATTGACAAGGTTTTGTGTAACGGATCGATTAAACTGAATTTAAAACGATGTGCTGGTATTTTACGTCCGAGGATTTTTGTTTGGTTGATTGGAAAATCCTCATCTGGATGCAGAGCAAAAGCAAAGCTGATACATTTCATACAATTTGCTGGGAAGGTTTTTAGCGCCGGTCAAGACAAATTGTTGGAGTCAAGAATCAATGAACTAAGATAATCCCTTAAAAAGCTAGGATCTTTCGCACGCTTTTTTATTCTTTTTGCGGGTTGTCCGAATTAGGTAGCGCTATCTCTGTGTTTGTTCCTGATACCTATACTGAAGAAGGGGTGGTCTTGTTTGTGGGTATGGACAAAAGTTTACTGTTGGACTGAATGCGTGTGCTTTTTCTTTTGCTTGTCTTGTTACTTCAATCTTTAACTTGTTCTTATTATAGATTCCTTTGACAGGAACAGGGTACTCGGTTCCTGCTCAGATTGCCTCGAATTCTTGATTGATTTCATGGCTGTGGCATTTACTAATCTTTCATGGTGGTTATGGAGTGGAAAATGTCAGGACCAGAGAATTTCAAATGGACCATCTGTAAATACCAGACCCGACTCAGATTGGTGGGATTCGGATACTCTGAAATTTCCTTTGGTCCAGGGGGCTAATATTGCTTCATCATCTAAGAGGGTTAAGGGAAAATGGCATAGCCGGAAACAGAGGAAGATCGATAAAGATTATGACGTGGTTCTTGTGCCATCTGATGAATGCTGTCTTTCGGGGTCTGAATCTGATGATTCTGATTACTCAATTGGATGGTTGGAGCCTCATGGACCCGGATTCCAGAGTGATGACACAGACAACAGTTTTGCCGTGCTTGTCCCATGTTATGGGCGTGTTCAGGATAATGGATTTGATGACTCCAAAAACAAAGTGTTTGCTGCCATCGCCAAAATCCCAGATGATTACTCTGACGGTAAGTTCTGTTTCTTTTCTCTTTATCTCCCTATGCCGTCTTTATGAACTCATTTTTACCTTGCTGGGGACACAAATGTCTTTATGTTTATGTTTATGTTCATTTTATTGGATTTAGGTTTTTTTCCCCCATCTAGTAATGGTCGTGCACTGAGTTGTGCAGATCGTTTGTAGCATTTTATCTTCCTGAGTTATCAAGAATGTTACTTGTCATCTATTGAAATTAGTAAGGCTGGATGGTAGACATAATAAGAGAAGGTTGATAACTTTATTGTGGTGCATACTGCTGCTTTTATGTCCCCTATAAAATATAATCTCATGCTTAGTAATTACGTAAAGTTGAGAAACTTGAAAGGAAAATTTTGTTATTTCTTGAGATTATGTAGAACCCAACCAAGGTAGGAAAGTTTCGTATACGAACCATGTTTCGATGTACGGTTGAATCATTATATTGTTAAGAGTTCTTAACCATGCAAATGTAAGTGGGGTTTCCTGTAACTACCCGAACAGTTTGATAATCTTTTCTACTTCCTTTCTGTGTTATTTAGATACTGTGCAACCATATTAGTTCTTTAAATTGTATGTCCCATTCACCAGCATCAGTCATGGGGAGCTTGTTTTTACCATTTCAAAACCTTATCCTTCTGATATAAATGGAGGTTTTAACAATCCTCGTTGAAATTTAGCAATAAGAATTTGAATTTTCCATTGTTATGTCACTACTTTGACCTCAAATTTCAAGCGTGCCTTAAGATTCTGGACCCATACTCTCAATTTTCTAGCTGTTAATGTGGATCTATTGCCTTATCTTCAGATGCTTAGCAGTTACCAAAATATTTCACCTTTCTGAATTAAGGCGGAACCTTCTGTATCCATAAAAAATTGCAATCTTATCAAATAACAAAGTAATTCGCTTTAGGCATCTGGATTTTTCTGTTTCTGCTGCATCCCATGCATTGACCATCTGGATCAGCTTCTGATATCAGGTTCCTTGATAATGAGATGCTTGTGGTAAAAGTCATCTTGACATGGCCTATATATATATATATATATTAGTTCTTTGTTGCTTTTTAGTTTATAGCTAAATTCCACATCATGTCTCACCTTTATCTCATATCTCTATATTTCTGTATCTTGATGTTTGTCTTTTATCCCAACCCTTTTTGATTTTGCTATCTTGATCCCCTTCTATATTGTTAATTACAAGAACAAGCATCCAAGTGGTTTGAACGTCTTCACTCTATGTTCTATTTGTATTCTGAGTTTGTTTTCTTTATATGACTGCTATTGCAGAGGGCAAAACATATATGGAACAGTGGCTCTCTTCCCTCCAGAACATCTGACAATTGAAGCCCCTTTCTTAATTATGCTGCTTTTCCTGCCTACTAATTCTTCTGATGGATTAACATGAATCATAGTTTGTATAAAAAGTATGGCCCGTCTAAGAAATTGAAAAGAAAAAGAAAGTGCGGCTGGTGTGGTTACTCTATGGTAGTCGAAGAGAATTTGCTGACGTTATATTCTTATTGATATTACCACGCGACTGGTTGAAGCAAACCAATGGAGAACTAAGTCGCTAGAAAATGTGGTATTTTTAGGTGCTTCTTGTCATCCAACGAAGGAAAATTTCTCACAGCAGCTTAATCCTGAACTACCGAGACGTTCTGATTCTGAGAAGATGGGTAAGGAAAACACAAGACTTTCTACGCGTGCTTACAATAATATTCTTTGCTGTACATACCGAAGCAGCTGTATGTTTTAACTTTTATCTTGTTGCTGTAAATAATCATCGGAAGGACTATGTATGTAGATGACTAAAGCTTATCTCCCTCTTTTATTCCTTCTTTTGGGTAAGAGCGCACACATTTGCCTATGCGTAGATAATCATAAACATGTGATTGGACTCTCCAAAAAGTATATTCACTTAGTCGAGTCCTTCCTTAAAATATTGGTTAAATCTTAACGTCTGAGAAATTCTTCATTAAAATATAAATTGAATTAGTAGGGACAAATATTTTTAGTCTTGAATAGTCTGTGGTCAGATATAATGGGCCAAACGAAAGCCAACTGTCAACCAAAAATTAGTGCTCTTCCTATCTCTAATTATGTGTTGATGTGAGCTTACATAAATTATTTGGTATGTAAGATCTAGATTGTAGAAGGCTAGCTGACTTAGTCTTGACAGTCCAAATGTTTTCTCCTTTTAGATGGTACACGTATATCCATTTTATCCAAAAAAATTTCCTTCTCTGCACAAAAGTCTCCAAAGTCTCGTGCCATCAAAGCTGTAGTCCTTATGTATGCATATATAATTCTAAGCTCTCCATGTTGCTTTGGAAGATAAATTGTGCTCCATTTAACTTATGGTGCCTTTTTGCAATTGCTACTAGTATCATTCCATATGAATTCTCTTATAAGTCTTTCAACCCTCTTCAAAACACTCTTGTAAGAGCAAGATGGGAGCACTAATATACATATAATTTTATAAGATACAAATTTATTACTCCATAAGGTGATTATCTTTTCTATGGTTGAGAATAGAAGGCATAGTCTGCTCCCTTAAGATTCTTAAAAGAAATGGGAACTCCAAGGTATTTGAAAGGAACTACTTGGAGTTTCAATCTTATAAAGGAAGAAACAGAGATCACATCTACACACAGAGAAGTAACCGAAACTTTTGAATGGATGATAACACAAACCTGATATAGCTATAAATGTATCCAGTGAAACTAACATTAGTCTAACTTGAAGTAAAGTCAGCTCCATAGTGCATCAGAAAGTCATCAGTAAAGGATAATTGCAAGATCTTCAACTTCTAACACTTATGATGAAATTTGAATTGAGGAGTTCTAGCAATGCTCAGTGATGTGGTGCTACATAATACTTTGATGGTGATTACAAAGAGATATGGAGACAAAGGGTAACCTTGTCTCAATCCTTGAGAAACTTTAAAGAAGTTTAGAGGCTCCCTATTGATCAATACAACAAAGGATATTAAGGTGATGCAGGTGTGAATCCATTTGATAAATCTGCTAGGATATACTATGGCATAGAGAGTGTTAAGTAATAAGGTCCAATTAACAATATCAAAAGCTTTGGTAAAGTCTATTTGTATAGCACAATTGTTGATGTGTTGATTGGTGTTATACCCCCTAAAGAGTTCTTGTGCAAGTAATGTCCCTTATATTTATTTCATTCACATAATCACCCTAACAAGGATTAATCAAGTTTGGAAAAGTATGCTTTAACCTATTTGCTAGAATCTTTGAGATGACCTTGTAAATAGCATTCCAACAAGCAATATGTCTACAATCATTGAGAATAGCTAGATTTGGAACCTTAGGAACTAAACATAAGTAAGTTTTGTTTAGTTTAATGAGTAACCTGTCATCTGTGAAGAATTCCTTAACTGTTTGCACAATAATTGAGCCATTTTATTCCCATGTAATTTGAAAAATTCTTATATTGAAGCCATTTAGCCTAGGAGCCTTATTAGGGTGAAAAGATAATAACACTATTTTGATTTCCATTATGGTAACTTCCTTGATCAATGTAAGGATGTGGTGTGGTTTAAAAGTGCCATGAAGATAGCTTACTAGATAACCAAGTAATTTAGTAATGGTACTACTTCTTGCCAATATTCTGTAGTAGTGGTTCTTTAATAGCTCTTTCAACTTAGATTGTTCACTGGTCATATTCCCATTGGAATCCTTTAGTGAGATTTTTTCCCTTTGTTTCTCATTCCTTGTATAACACTATAGAAGTACCTTGAGTTCCTACCTCCCTCTCATAGCCACCGAATTTTAGATTTTTGTCTTAGATGGGAATTGAAGGTTTCCAAGTTGTAAAAATATTTCTTCAATTCAATTACCTCAATATTTTTCAATATGGGTTCATTGGGGGATTTAGCTAGTGCTTCTTGAGCTTTAGTAAGACTATCTAAAGCCAATCTCTTCTCCTACAACATTAAATCAATGTTATTCTTCAATAGTAAGATGCACTGTACTTTAATTTCCATCAATATTTGTATACAATTGTAGGCATTTGATCTAGAGTATGCATAGTTCATTGTCTTGGAATTGATTGAGCTCAATTAGGGATATTGGAGGAGGGAATTGAAATTTTTGAAAGGGGACTTTGTCCTTATCACCTATTCATTAAAATCAATTATAACTGGGTTATGATCAGAGAATAAAGTGGGGTTAAGAGTAGCATAACTTTAGGAAATTTCCCAAGCCATGAACTGTTGATTAAGCATCTTTTAAGCTTTCGTTAGAGGAACTTATCCCCACTTTGGTTATTGCTCTAGGTGAATAAAGCTCCATAAAACCTAACGTCTACTAGGCCTAAAAAGGAGGTGAGGTTGGAAAGCTCATAAACTCTTAGATATGCAACTCATGCCTCCTTGGGATTCAGAATGTTATAAGGTACAATTTAGGTCCCCAATTAGCATTCAAGGTTTATTAATATTGGATTCAATTCTCCTAATGTCAGCCCAAGGACTAGCTCTTTATTATTCCTAATTTACTACATAAATCACGTAAGGGCTAGAGGCACATTGCTAATTGTTAGGATTAGGTCACAATGAATGAATTGATCTGAGGATAACCACTTGGATAGATCTAAGTAGGTAAGATCAAAAAACATAATGACTCTCCCATTGGGATGCTTAGTGTAATTACTTAAAGAGGTCCAATCCTTTTGCAAAAAAATTAAGACCTTTTTTAAATGTTTCCTCCTTTATTTGGGTAGTCTAAATGTAACGTCGGACTATTTGAGCTCTTTTGTATTGATATGTATTTGGAGATACTACTGTAGATTGATATATACATGGTTGTATATGAGTTCAAAGATGTATTTAAATTCTTTTGGTTATATATGTGAGTGATTTATAAAGTTCTATGCCCTTACATGAACTTAGAGTTCATCAGTATGCGAAATCTTAGAGATTTATGACATATAAGCTTCTAAGTGCGTAAAATCGAGTCCATTGGATGGATATGACAATGGTGGCTGAGTTAAATGTGTTCTAATGCCTTGGAGGTGATTAGTTATGATTTATGGACTTATTGGACACTTAGAAAGCTTAATTAGAAAAGTTGATATACATAAGGGCTTATTTGCTAATTGTTAAAGGACCCAATTGTAATTTTTCAATTCTTGGAGGATCAATATATAATTTTATAAAGTTAAGGGGCTTAATTATTATTTTCAAAAATCCAGAGACCAAAATAAAAATAAAAGTTTTAGTCATTCCCAAATTTTGGGCTTAATTGCAAATTTAGGAAAAGTTTGGAGGGTATAATGGTAATTTCACATAAGCTAAGGGCAAAAAGGTGATTTCGTCATATTTGGTCAAAGAAGAGTCAATATTCTAGACCCTTCTTCCTTGAATGGCTGTGCACCCCACCATTTAAGACTAGAAACATTTTGTTTTAATTGAAAGAAAGGAGAAGAGAGGAGGAGAAGAACCCATTCGGCCATCACTAAAATTCTACCATTCTTTTTTATTCTCCAACCCAAATCAAGGTGTTCTAAGTTAATTTGGGATCAAGGAACTCAAATGTATCATTAAATTTGAGAAATTCTCAATGGATTTTAAGGTATCACTAAAGGAAAGTTTACATAAATTTTGTCTTATCTCTCTCTACATTATGATTTTGAGTTTGGTGTTAAGATATGCTGTTCTCCATGCTTGAATATGCATGAAACATGGTTTAGATGAATGAAATGAGTCATGGAGAAGTCCCCTTAGGCCAAAACCAAAATGTTCTCTTTTAGGTGAAAGTTTGTGAATTTTTGAATATCTTTTGAAATTGATGATTTAAATGAATTATATGGTGTTAATTGTATATGTATAATGTGAATTGATGATGAAAAATGAAGAAGATGCATATTGGATAAGGCTTGGTTGAAATGATTGGAGAAGAAATAGACTAATGTAATGAGTTGTATAATTATGATGAATATGGCTTAAATGAAGGGAATTGGATTGAATGGAGCGGTGAAATGTGTTGTTGTTTGGAAGTGTTTGTTATATAATAAGATAAGAGCATGGATTACTATGATAAAGTCTTAAAAATATGATTTGAAAGTCATGCACATTAGGTGTTTGATAAAATATCTAAGTGAACTTGGCTTAGGATTTAAGGATTCATAATGATATGCATTGGAAAGAAACTTTCACGTTTACTTAAGTAAACTTGAATTTTTTCTTATATTGATATAAAAATGTGCTTAATTATGCTTTGAAATGAGTAAGTACTGGATTAAAGTCATTAAATGCCTTGGAAAATGCAAAAGAAAAGCTAATGTTAATAGTAAGGGAAGTAAACATGTGAGAAGCTTAATGATCGAATCCTATAGCTTAAAGATGGTGATATTGTGTTTTATACACTTATGTGATGGTGTATAAATATTAGATACATGTTTGAGTAGTAAATACATTGTATATTTTTATGTATAAAGGCTCAGAAGCCGTGAACCAAGGAGCTCGTACCAAAGATTGTTGAAGTCAAGGGAGTGTACACCTTCTTTTGAGGTAAGTTGACGAAACCATATCTCTCAAATGGAACTAGGGCATCCCAAGACATGCATGATGACTTGTATATGAATTTTGAGCCTAGGTAATGCATAGTAGAATTGAATCTCAAATGGAAGCTAGTATACTTGTGTATTTAAGAAACGACATTGTTTTTAATAACACTTTGCACTTGGAGTACAAAAGATGACTTTTATTGCATGAAATAATGTTTTGGAATTTACATATGCATAATTGAGTCATGTATGCTGTGAATGTGTGTTCTATTTTGGCTTTTTTGGCTTAGAGACATGGTAAGTTTTCATTTTATCGATTGGACCGATAAATAAAGGCATGGTGCCTTACTTGATTTTAGTACTTAATATTTGTATATGATTTTTGTGATTGGTGAGGTAACGATTGGCCAATCGTGTGCTAGGCACAACAGATTAAGTGACCCTCGTACCCTTGATGCTGGTACATAAAAGTCGAGTCCCCGTATCGACACCTTTTTACGAGACTTGATGGGTGATTCTATACCTAAAGGTCTGGTCACCGACGAGGTCATCACCTAGGGTCATGACGCTCTTGTCAACTATAGTCCGGACTCACTACGGATGGAAGTCGAGCCAACACCGGGAATCAATGGGTGTGCACACTAGTTTGGTCAACTAGTGGTGACACACATGATTGTTTTGGCTTATTATGAGATTTGTTTTCTAATGAGATTTGTTTTATACATATAATGCTTTTCTGCTTTTGTGTACTAGAGCTGGAACCTATGTTCACTAGATGAATGATTAATAGGCTAAGCTTATATGGTTCTTAACCAGTATATGTTGGTCATAGGCTAGGCCTATGTGTTTCTATGTCATGTATGTTCACTTTATAGGTGGTTATGTGCATGCTAGATACGTGAAAAACCCGTCTTTAGGTTATCTAGACCGTCTTGGCACGTATCGAGTTCTATTTACGATATATGTTTTTCCTACTCATTGAGTACATAGTGTACTCACCCCCTCCGCTTTCCAACCATGTAGGTTAATTTAGTGAGCTTGAAGCTCTGAGTGGATCATGCAGTCTTTTGACATTTTTAGGGCATTATTACACGTGGGTAGTCTCTGTTTTGTACTTTTGTTGTTTAGTGGCTCATGAATTGTTTTATTAGGTTGGTTATGTTGATATGCTTTATGATTTTATAAACTACCTTATGTATAAACCTTTGGTATTGATGTTGAGATTGCTTTTTGAGTTGACTTAAAAGTCCAGAAGTTATGGTAGAATTTTAATGTGAATATAGAAATGCGTTTAAAACTGATTTGCTGGTGTTTTGATTGAGTTTTGGGATTTTTAAAATACAGTCGTTGTCCTATCCAAATATTTTTAAAAGATATTCAATTAGCCTTACATAGTCGGATTAAAGGTACCGCGAGTGTCCTTAGCTCGAGTATGCGGCAGGTGTCCGGTGCCCAATATGGTACCGAGTCATGACATTAAACCCCACACATTCAATATTAGAAATACCGTAAAGGATGTTTGGATTTTATTTTCCTCCTAGTTTTGCGTTTACCATAACTTGGATGAAGCAATCGTCAGTTTGGCTAGTTACCTTAGGAAGCATTATTTTAGGGTGCCTCATTCTCTATATTCACTATGGCCTCTTTCCCTTTCCTTGGTGGTAGGGAAATAACCAGTCTCCTTTCTTTTCTAGTCTTAAAAGAATTCACATGTTCACCTAATGGTTTCTTGTGTTTGCTTGGTTTGAACATCATCTGACTTACTTAAGAAACTTCAGTATTATACAAGAGGATAGCAACTCTATGAGTTTAAGGGTTATTATTAGCTGACAGTCTTTGTCGAGATACTGATTAGTTGTCAATAGATTATATTGAGATATAGATAAGTTGTCAATAGATTAGATAAAATAAGTTTGAAATCCTTTAACTTAAGAGATTCCATTAGATAGCTTTAGATAACCTTCCAAATTTAATTTCTTATTTTCTCTCTTGTAATGTCCTATATAATGTTGTATACTTCCTATTCAATATATCAGAATATATGAAAATCCTTTCCCATATGGTATTAAAGCCGTAGGGTTTCTTTTTTCTTGGATTTTTTATTTGAGCAGCCTTCATTGCTATATTGCCAAAACCCTATTTTTGGTTATTCTCTTGTGTGTTCCAACCTTTATCGGTACATTCCTCCTTGTCTCTCCTTTTGTGATTCCCATTTGGATATCCTTAATTGCTGCAGTATCTTCTTTTTCATCATGTCAACCTCTCAAACTTCTGTCCCACCAAATCTAACCCTCTAGAAGAATTCCATACCATTCAAAAAAATTGGAGATTTACAAAAAAATTGGGATTCCTATAAGCTTAATGGGAAGAACTATCTTAGATGTCTCAATTTGTTTGCACATACCTCAAGGGCAAAGGGAGGCTTTGTCATCTTTTTGGATCAGGACTGACTAAGGATAACCTAATGTTTGAAGCATGGGATGAAGAGGATTCCATGATAATGTCCTGGCTATGGGATTCTATGGATCCCATGATCAGTGACACATACATGTTTTTTGTCACTACAAAGGAGATTTGGGACTACATGCATTACACATACTCGAAGGACCATGATGTTGCTCAAGTGTACGAGATCAAGGTCAAAATTGTAGCTGCTCAACAAGGAGACAAATCTGTCACAAAATATGTAAACTTGTTGTAGAATCTATGGCAAGAACTTGATAATTATTAAGTCTTCGAGATGAAATACCCTGAGGATGTTGTCATCTTGAAGAACTTCATTGAAAAAGACTGTGTCTATGATTTTTTGGCTGGATTGAATGCTGAATTTGACCAGGTCAGGATCCAAATCCTTGGAAAAGAGGACACCCCGTCTCTAGAAGAGACAATCTCATTGATTCGAGCAAAAGAAAGCTGAAGGAGTGTTATGCTTGAACCGTAAACCATAGACAGGTCAACCTTATTAGCAAAAACTGATCATCATGATAAAGGAAATAGTGATCTATCTAAGCATTATGGTAGAGAATACCAGGGGAAGGAGAATAGGACAACCTCTAGTGCACCCATTGTAAGAAACCGAGGCACACAAAGGAAACATGTTGGAAACTACATGGTAAACCACCAAGCCGAGAATGGGGAAACTGTGGGGAACAATAGAGGTCCCAGGCACATATGGTATAACAACCCAAAGCTGAGGAAAATTTCAGCAACAAGAAGATTAATTAGTGAAGAAATTGAGGAGTTGAGAAGCTTATTGGGGACTATTGAAAAACCTTCTAAGACTTGTTATTTGACTTTTTCAGGTAAACCTTTACTTCCTTTTTGCATGATTGCCTCAGAAAATCTTTATACCAATTGTTGGATAATAAACTCGAGTGCCACAGACCATATGACACCTATATCTCAACTCTTCCATACCTATACCTTATGCCCAAGTAACAAAAGGATTATAGTGGCTAATAGCTCTCTAGTTACTGTTGCAGGGTTAGGAGATATACATATCACACCTACCCTTATTCTAAAAAAAAGGTTCTCCACATGCCAAAACCGTCAGCTAGCCTTGTTTCTATTCAAAAGTTTACCCATGATCTTAAATGTTATGCTACTTTTTTTCCTTCTCATTGTGTTTTTCAAAATCAGGTCTCGGGGAGGAGGATTGGACTTGCTAAGGAAAGGAGTGGCCTTTGCATACTTGAATTGCCTCAAAGAGTTAGGAGCAACCTGTCTTTGTTATTTTTCAGTTCCTCAAATAAAGATACCATTTGGCTGTATCATTTATGCCTAGGCCATCCATCTTTTAAAGTTTTAAAGGTTATGTTTCCTCATTTGTTTCAAGGATTAGATATTTCTAAATTTCATTGTGATGTTTGTGAGTTTGCAAAACATACTTGAGCATCTTTTCCTATTAGCAATAAAAGAAGATCTCATCCTTTTCATTTAATTCATAGTGACATATGGGGTCCTTTTACTATACCTAATGTTTCTAGGGCTCGTTGGTTTGTATCCTTAATTGATGATTACACTCGGGTTACATAGCTCCTTCTTCTTAAAAAAAAGATGTTAGCCTTGTTTTACCTAATTCCCACTCAATGATTTAAAACCAATTTGCGGTTAAAATAAAAAGCTTTAGGACAGACAATGCCAAAGACTACTTCAATCAAACTTTATCACTTTTCTTTTAATCACAGGGAATTATACATGATTCATCATGTGTTAACACACCTCAACAAAATGAGGCAGCAGAAAGAAAAAATGGGCACTTACTCAATACCGCCCGAGCTTTACTCTTTCCAGGGAATGCCCCTAAATCCTACTACAGAGAGGCAATTCTTACAGCTAAATACATGATAAATAAACTTCCATCACATGTGTTAAACAACAAAAGTCCCATAGAAATTCTTAACAGTTTCTACTTGCATTTTAGAACCTTAAATGGCCTCACATTTAGGGTATTTAGATGCACTGCCTTTGTTCATGTCCATAACTAACATAGAGACAAACTAGACCCCTGAGCCATCAAATGTGTCTTCCTTAGGTACTCAGCTACCTGAGCCATCAAATGTGTCTTGCTCAGGTACTCAGCTATTTAAAAGGGATACAAGTGTTACAATCTGTCATCTAGGAAATTTTATATCTCTGCAGATGTCACCTTTACAGAAAATACACCTTTTTTCTTCAAGTCCTCTCTTCAGTGGGAGATTTCAATGATAGAAGATAGCACTTGTAGGTCCTTCGAACCACTTAACACCCTTGACCTTCCTCTTACTCCAGCTCGTATTGTTGAAACAACCGAGTCCTCTAAACTAATTACATCTGAGTTTCCCAATTCTAATACTGAACCTGTATCATTATGTGTCCCAGCTAGTGTTACTTAGATGTATTCAAAATGAAAGGTCATTCCAGAATTGACACAGGTCTAAGAATCTAACTCAGACTCTGGAAATGAAATCATGGTAAGATCTGACTTATCTTACACTTACAATTTGTTGAACCTATTGTTGTTAGGAAAGGAACTAGAGAATGCACTAAGCGACCACTTTATCCATTATCTCACTATGTTTCTCTTAAGCTCCTATCACCTGCCTACCAAAAATTCACTGTAAGTTTAAATACCATTACTATCCCTAACACCATTTTTGAGGCATTATCAAAAAGGTAATTGAGGGATGCTATGAGCGAGGAGATGAATGGATTGGAAAAGAATAGGACATGGGAGATTGTTGATAAACCGAAAGGGAAAACATTGTTGACTATAAGTGGATTTTCACACCCAAATATAAGGTTGATAGACCTCTTGAGAGATATAAAGCTATATTGGTGGCCAAAGGGTACACTCAGACTTATGGGATTGATTATCAAAAGACTTTTGCTTCAATTGCAAAGATGAACACTGTGGGGATTCTGTTATCATTGGTTGCCCACTTTAATTCACACGTCAAATTAAATTGAAATACATCAAATTAAAAAATCAGAATATAAGTATAAAGTGTAGATATTTACAAGTCTCTCTGCATGCTCATGGTGGGTAATAGATTCTCCAATATGTACGGGAAGACTCTCTCCCCCCGGCCCTCCATGTCTGTTGGTAGAATTACGCTTTGAAATGGATATTGCCTCGAGTGATATCCAATTTTGCTGCCAACGACTCCATATTTGTTCAGAAATATAAGGCAATTGTACACCAGTCTTGTGTATCGCACCAATAAAGTCTCAATAACGTGTACGTGCTCGTCTCTCCTATACTTTATAAATGACCGCGTCAAATTCAGAATCTCAAAAAAAATCTTTTTGAAAAAAAGAAAAAATATACAATAAGTACTTATAATCTACAATATTTATCTAATTAATGCATAAAAATAATTAAAATACAAAATTTTTTTTTACCTAAAACTCCTGATGATAAAATTTTTTTGTCGCTTGAGAGATATTCTTTCATATATAACCATCAAAATCAATCTTCTCCTTGAATTTGAATGTCATGTTCTTTAAGCACAATCCAGACAGAATCAACCTAATATTAAAACAATTAATTTTATATTATTTTTAAATTTAAACCTATAACTTAATTATAAACATATGGTGTTCCATGTATTTTTACTTACAGATTGTTGACAATTGTGATGTAAGTTATTTCATCAACTCCCTAACTCCAGACTGGAGGCCACCTCCTTCATCCACGTCATTTATCCCTGATATTATGTTGATATAGGGTGGTGGATGGTGTAGCATCAGGTACGGAAAGTGATGCCTTATCTGCAAGTGTAGTAACTGGAGTTACAGTATCTAATTCAGTTGCAGCTACAAAATATGATACTTCACATGAATAGTAATTGACTCCAAATCGTGGTCTGAACCTTGGTGGCATCATATCCTGTTTTCTCTTTGGTGGCATATTTTAACCTGAAATTCATATTTTTATTGAATATTTTTTTTCAATTCAATGTATAACAATATATTTTTGATTCAATAATTGATTTATTGAATATAATATTCTATTACAAACAAAAATTAATTGCTATCAACACTTAAATATAAATCAAAATCATCATCATCATCTTCTTTTTTTGAAGAATTAGAATCAAACTCAGGCTCCTCTTCAGATCTCTCGCCTTCCTTATCCTCTCTAGATGAAATTTCAACATATTCATTATTTAGCCCGTTCAAAGGTTCATTCTCGTCATATGTAACAGATGCATTTATTTCATAAACATCTTCCTAAAACGCTTCACTTTCAATTCTTTGTTCTCTTTTTTCATGTGATTCAAAACCACCTCTAGGTTTAACTTTGCAAACGGCCAACCAATTTGACTTATCTCATCGTAATCTAGGAAAAGAGACATAATACACCTGGATTGCTTACATTGCCAACACGAAAGGTTCAAATTGTCAGAATCTTCTTCACTGGTTGACTTCAACTAGATTGTATTGGCTATGTACTTTTGTACCAACATTAGGGGTTGGATCAAACCAGTTACACTTAAATATCACACTTCGCTTTATTGGTAATGCATGGTACTCAATTTCAAGTATCACAATAATTTTACCATAGTAATCCATCAATTCTCCCTGCATGCAAACTCCACTATTTATTATTGCTATGCTATGACCATGATATTATGTATAATATTTGTATCCATTAACGAAATACATCGGATACGATTTAACAGTTCGCAAAGGTCCTTTTACAAGATCACATATGAACTTGTTGTCTATTGGATTTTATCAGGCCTACAAAAACAAAATTATCATATTAATAGTATGATGTCATTTGAACACTTTAATCTTATAATTCAATCATTTCAATAATTGTAAGTAAAAACTTAATTATTTCTCGAACCATCGAGGAAAGTGTCTTCCAACTTTTTTATTGATATCATCCTGTGTTTTCTTGGGCATTAGCTCGCGTAACCATTCCTCGTATAATCTAAAAACATTATTATATATTTCAGTTATGAATAACACTAAATTTCAAAACTCAAATAATTAATTTTAACTTACTACATGAAAGGTTGAACCTCTTGACGGTTCAATAAAATATAACCATGGGCAACCTTTATTTCCTCCTCTGTTAACATTCTTTTTGTTGAACGTCCATATATTGGTCCAAAATATATGAAAATGGATAAGTAACCATCAGCATCACCCGTTCCTCCCCTATCGTCATTACAAGGAATTTTTATTTCTCTTGTGTGAACATACGACTCAAAATAATATGAACAAAATGTACTTGCTTTCTCCACTAAATAAGCATTACATATCGAACCTTCAACTCTAGCCTTTTTTTGACATTTTGCTTCAAGTGATGCAAATACCTAAATTAGCGAACAGGGTTATTACAATTTTGTTATTAAAGCAAGCAAATAAAAAATAATATTATTTATTTTGAAATAGAAATATGTGGACTTTTAGTGGGAGTAATGTTAAAAATATTGCTAGACCAAACCAATCCCGACTTGCTTGGTTTAAACTATTCGTAAAATCATATAGTATATTATAGAATATTCTAATTATAATTTTCATTTTGATAATCGATACGACTATTGTTAAGAGAATTTGACTTAAAAATATAAAAAGAAGGGTAAATTATTCAAAAATAAAAAATGTGTGAATTCTCTTTATTATATATA